>JAYKAV010003060.1:8851-47365 GCA_035582835.1 Phoebastria nigripes
AAAAAAAAAAAAAAAAAAAAAAAAAAGCAACATGGCAAGCAAAAGCTGAATTAGTGGTTTGATTGGGTTTGCATATGTGCACGGCTGTAATACCCAGTACAGTAGTTATTTCTGGTAGAACTCAGAGCCCTGCTTGTTAAGTTGTCTGACAGGTGTTTGTATGTTCCATACCTAATGTCTGCTTCAGAATTCAACCAAAATTCAATAAAAATAAAAGTTAGCCTGTTTACAAGTAATGGTCTTGGGAGAAAATAAATTATTGATGTTAAAGTTATGGTGACCTGCTTTTCAAGAAGAGCTGTTTGTTGGTCCTGTATTAATAAAATAAAATTTTAAAAAGGCAAATTTGAGCTGGTTATAATCTTTTTCTCTATTCTGTGAAGCTGCTTACTGGTTCCCAGCTTCACCCTATACTCTTATAGAGATTGCTCAACTGATCTCTGTATTCAAATTAAGACCACCATGCATGTCCTATCTTTGTTGTCCTTCCCTGTGCAATGAGCCATAGTAGTCCTGCTGCATTTCTAACAGTCTTGTGGTCTAGAACACACATCCTTACAGTTTTCTGTGTTTACCTCTGAATGGAAAGAACAGAAGGTACTGAGCACACAGTAGATGCAGCTCCTAAGGATAAATCAGTTGATAGCAGAAAACGTTGTCTGCTGAGTTTGCTGCACAGTTGAGCTGTAACATGAGCAAGGAGCAGAAGTAGGCTGCATGGCTGTTACTGTACTAGGATCAGAAGCGCACGTGTTATGTGGGGTAGTATTGATGGGACTACAACTTTGAAGGGTGTATGGTGAACAAATCAGGTATGACTGCAAGGGGCAAAATGTGGCATCTGGAGTCAACGGTTTCTGATCTTGCCAAACATAAAAAATTATTTTTAATCTGTCTCTTTTCAGGACAGTTTAAATGAAGCAGAAGACAAGAAGGACCTGTAGGTGCATCTAAGACGGATGGCATTGGTACAGTTGCTTCGATGTGAAAAGCCTTGTGCTGTTTAGGCTCCTGATGCATATCTGAAACAAAACTTGATTTTTCTGAAAAGCACATGYACTGCAGGTCACTATTCAGATTCCTCTAATATATCCTGGTTGCCAAAATATTCTCTGTTGCAAATAAAATGTTAAGTGGCTTACCCGATTTACCATGGAGTTTGTCACTGCTCTTGTGAGGAGAAACTCGAAAATCTTTCAATTCCATCTGGAGCAACTTGACTGTTCTCCAAGCTTTTGCCTTCCAGAATGGTAACAGATCATGGACCATTTGCTTGYAGCATTTGAGTGAGGTTGTATATCACGCTATATCATAAAAACACAATTACCTAAACCTCCTTTGCAAAACCTGTTTGGAGTCTTCAAAAATTCAGTTACCAGTGTGTTGAAGAAGGCTGAAAGCTTTTCATCAGCCTTTCCACTTCAGTGGAAAATTGAATGACAATCAAAGGAAAATAAATAAAGAGGGAAAACTGCATTTCTAAATCCATCTCACTAGCTTGTGACTTTCACTTAGCCACATGGATGAGTGTATTTTAACAAATAATATTTTGCATGCCTCTGGTTTATTTTTCTTTAATATATTGGGTTATTTCAATTTTCATAACCAAAGTTTTGGGTTAGTTGGTATTAACAGTCTGTATTTTTAAACTGTTTACATCTGTTTACTCTGTATGTGCCACCTAACTTCTTTTGCCTTGCTAAGTAAAAATTCTTTTTAAATGTAGATAGTTGGGTTTGTTTTGTTTTGTTTTCATGGATACGATACCTCGAATAAATGTGCACTGTTTTGCATAAGCCCTTTTTGGCATTCAGAAAGTTGTTCTGAGTTTCTTTTTTGTTAGTTGGTTCCAGTTTATATTTGAAAGTTGGATATGTTTGTTATATTAAAGGGATTGTTTAAGTTCGTGAGTTTCTGGGTTTATTCTTGTAAATCTCTCCCAATATACTATCTCATCAGAGTTAACAGGTATATACACAAAGAACAAAATACGCTTCTAACTTGGTAATACTTAACTTTTCCTGGAAATACAGCCTTCGTCATAGGGGTAGTTTTGATTGCTCTGGAAATAGGATTTGTTTAGCTTAGAATTTAAACATAGCATATTAAGTACTATAAAGCATATTAACATAGCATATTTAACAAGAATGCATATGTTTTTAAAAAATACTTCATCCTTGCTGAAGTAGTACAGAATGCGTTCTCAGAGATTCTATGACACTGGAGATTTGTTTATTCATATCAAAACTTCCAGGAAAAGCTACAGATTTTAATACCCACACACATACAGGTTTTGGTGATGTAGTTGAATGCATCTTTTTTTTTTTTTTTTTTTTTTCCTCCTCCCTGCTATCTCCAGTCTGATCTAAAGACTATGGTTGGAAGCCTTCGAGGTATAACAGTAAGTACTTTTTTTTTTTTTTAACAGAACTAAAAACTCACCTGTTTTTCTTACTTTAAGACCCAGAACAAAAGCAAACATTACTCACTTATTATTTACTGTTGTTAATCATTAAATTTCAAGCATTTCTTCCTATAGTACAAGTAAATAATTAGCTAGATAATTAGAAACTTACAATGAAAGATGTCATGCACTGGACTCTTCATCCCTAAAAATTTATCTTAGAAAAAATAACATGGAACAAAAATGAGTAGTTGTGAATGCACTGATAGTATCAATACTTCTCCTTGAGAAGGAAGTCCAAATGCGTTACAGTAATTTTTGCTGTAGAGCATGACTGAAGTGTGCAGGAGTGCATAGTGGTCTGTACTGCTCCCTCAGAAGTGGAAATGATGCCTGGTATTTTTAAACGTGCAACATTCATTCAACACGTGGTACTTGCACACTGCCCTCTCTAATTACATCAGTCACCTCAGCCTAGCAGCGTCCTGCTGGCTGCTTGGAATATGGGGATCTGCTTGTTGAGAGATCAAGGAGACAACAGCTTAAAACACAAAACCCTGTGTATCAGGCCACAGAGAATGTTTCCTTAATTAGAGATTGGTTAAAACCCACAGACTTTCTACTTTGCCTCCAGTCATTTCTTCTGTCATGTCTGCTATTTGTATCACTTGCCAGGTTTCGCTGTCACAGAGTAGAATATGACCATCATCATTTTTCTACTTGTCTGTTGTGGATGGTCACCCACATTTGACTGAGTTGTGTTATCACATGCTCAGCTCTTTGGAGTCCCAGATTTGTTCACATAAAAATAATCTTTTGTTACTCAGATTGAAAATATTTTGTAATATCTGCTTTGTAGAACTGTAGTCTTGGAAAGAACATGTTTCTTTTGTAAAATTAGAAGTCTAAATAGTATATCTAGAAATTCCAGTAGATGGCAAGTCTTTCAGAATATTTTGCATTTGCATTGTTTCACAATACTTTATTCATGTTCAGAGCCTGCAGGAGTCTGGGTTGATGAACTTTAAGTACAGTTTTCTCGTTGATAATGTTTTAAGTTATGGTTGATATACAGGGAAAAAGTGAATCAAAACTTCATGTTTTTAACTCCTAATCTTTCAGGCTGTTTGGTCAGATTTTGGTCATGTTTGCCTGTTTTGTAGGAAAGAGCTGAAGAAAAAGTTAAATCTCCACTAATACTGATGGAATCAAAATTACTTCCTGTACTCTTGTTTGACAGTTGATTTAATTCTGGGTATGTCCCCAGAAGTAAGAATTTAGAGCTCTTTATACTCTAAATAATGTCAAAGTAATTGTCGTTGTTTTGGAGCTTTTTTCCCCTCTTTTACAAAAGTAGGAATGTCCATTTTCAGTATTTTGGTGGAGAAGCATAGGAGAGAGTATTAATTCTAAAAATATTTGCACAGGTTTAATTGATAGTAGCTATTGAGATATGTTGAAAAAAAATTGAGATGTGTTTTCATGTTTTTTTTCATAAACCCCTTTTTCTGCTGAGTCAAGAAAGCAGTGAGGTCATGGTGGGTGCATGAGAACTGACCTGAATATTAATAGACCTAACTACATGCTTCAGTGTTTCCTTAAATGAAAGCACCCTTAGCTAAGCAGKATGTTTTTCCCTTTTTCTATTTTTGCAACAAACATCTGATAATATATCTTCTTTAATAACATAAACTGTGCACAGTCTTTTCTGAAAATGTACTCTTGCATTAGCACTACCTGTATTTGCTGCCACAGTAGACCCTAGCTACATAGCCTCATTGAAAAGACACTGTGCTTTCCTAGCTTGTTTTGAAGGGTGAAAGTTCTGGTTTTTACTTGGCATTGGAATAATATTTAAGTTTGGTTTTCCAAATGTGAAGTTATTGTAGAAGTATTACACAACTGCCTCAGTTCTCAAGTGTTCCTTGAAATAGTGAATTTACTTTGTAAGCTCTTTGGGACAGAAACCCTCATTTTGCCTTGCCTTTGGACAGTGCTTATCCCAGTGGCAACTGTAATATGGGTCCCGATGCAACCTGATACAAATCATTTTATAGATGGAGTTAAGTTGGAAAATCAGCTCTCAGTTATGTCTTTCCAGTCCTCCAGTACTCTGTGCTGAATATTGCTGCGTACATTAATTGTGTAAGGTCTAAAAACATAGTTCTGGAACTGAGCATCCCCAGTTCAGGAATAATGTGGAATATTTTATTTTCTATGATAAAATGTAATACTTGCATTTCGTTCTTGAGGCAATGTGCAAATAGGGACAGGCATTGCAAGGTGTATTTGTGAAGAAAACAAGAGTCCCTCTAGTTTTGTGTCCATCACTCTGAAATACAATTGTAGTCCATAGCAAATTCCTATTATCATCCGCAAGTGCAAGTCTGCCCTAAAATGTTGCTATTCCATCTCCAGCTTTGGGGGAGCTGAGTGGAGGAGGGAGCAGGCTGCCTACAGACCAGGACTATATATGCTAGAGGATTCCCTTCTGAACTCTACCAAGGCGGTCTCAGTCTACACCAACACAACCAAGTCTGGGATGTTCAGATTCCCAAACACATGGGTGCACCAGGGTTTAGCAAGTGGGAGCCTACCCCCTATGTTTAGTGACTAGGGGAAGTTAGATACTAGCACCAGCATGTCCGTTGGAAGTGAGGAGATACCAAAAGCCAGCTACTAAGGAAAATGAAAATGGGAAGCATCTCTCAAAACTCATTTGTCTGGAAATTGGATACCAATTGCAGCTGTGCTAAAAGCATGTCTGCAAGACTTGCAGGTTAAGCTATGACTATTTAAGTCATAGCTTAAATTCTTTCCTTTATTCTGCTGCCTGAGATCAGACTGTGTAGTCTGATTGGGCTTACTCTTCTCTTTGAAAACACAGCCAGAAGTTTTAGTGATAATTGTGTTATATCAAGTAGCTTAATAGCTGCTCACCTAGAAAGTGAGACCATGTTCTACATCTTACTTAGCCTGAGGTTTAAACCCATATTCCTGTGACTATGGAAGAAGAAACTGTGTTGGCTGGGAAGGTGCCAAACTACTCCTTTCCTTTTGAGTTTAAGACATGGTACAGRAAAGAGACAATGTGAGAGGAAGGAAGAGAGGGACTGTTATTTTTGGCCAGTAAGGACAAAATCTTAGGCTTTGATTCTTCTCCAGACATGAGTTAGGCATTTAGAGTTAAGGACTTGGGAATAGAGCATACAGTGATACTGTAAGCAGGGACTTGGAAACAGGCTGTGTATCCATCCTAGGTTGTTTATCTCATACCAAGTACAAAATGAACATGATCAAAGTAGGAAATAGTAAAAATAATAAGGTGAACAAAAGGATTTAGAAGACTGATGTAGATTTCAAGCTAACAAAACCAGAAAAAAAAAGCCTGCCTTCTGGCTTGAAGGGATAGTGTTCCAGGGGAAGGGGATGCTACGCAGGGCAGCATCCTGACCGGGGTCAGCAACGTCACTGTTTAGAAACTCATTGCTTCTGATTTCACACATATCTGTCYCTGTGTATAGGATCCATTCTGAGCTAGGGTTTGCATTCTTTATCCTCTTCCTCGAATAATTTTCTTCTTAAATACTGCTAAGTGCATTGTGTTACATAGATGGAGCTTTTTTTTCTTGAAACCTCTTGTCCTCAAACATGCATACTTCTGTCCTGCCAATATGCATGGTCCTACAGAGTTCGCATCTGTACATCATCTGCTGAGGATCCTACAGCATCTCATCACCTGTGAGATGCTGAACCTCAGAGTTCAACTCAGCCAAACACAGGCTGCAGGAGACGAATTTGCAAGGAGTGTGAGTTACAGTCAATTCAGATTCTTCTGACTCTGGTCTTCCTGTGTTAATTGCCATGTTCAGTATGACTTTTTTTCTTCTTGGTATCACCCAGCTCTCTTCTAAAATCATAGTTATATGAATAATAAGATAATAGTTTTGTGGGAATTCTGGGAGAGAAGAATACATAATACACATCCAGTCCTGAAAATTGAGTTTATGTTCTATGTTTTACGTGTAGGGCATCTATGTTGGGTTCCTGCAAATGTTTTTGCTGCTATTATTCTTTGCTTTAATGATTAACCTAGAAGCCATTATACCTTCTGGAGTCATTTCATTCTCTTTGTGTTAATTTTAGAACCTAAGAAGATGTTACCACAACAGCTTTTTGAAGTTAGATTTCAAAACTACTTTTCATGCTACTCCGTTTTTATCAGGAGTGGATTCTAACTCAGTAGATTACTCAGTTTTGATGCCAGCTCAGTTTTCTGTATGTRCTTTAGTATATGTCTAACTGAGTCAAGCTACTATTCTGTTTCCAACATTAATTCCATTTCCCTGTAGTATCATCTGCTAGCAAAAAAATCTGAAAGCTTTCCCACTCTGGAGTGAGTAACATTTACATAAGACCACTTTCCTTAAAACACAAAGTCCTACCCCTAGACATTAACTGTCAGCATTTACTCACTCCAGTGCCGTGCTTATGAGCTTCTACAAAACTTTACTCTGTTTAGGAAGCTGGCTGTTTTGCTGCCTGAAACAACATTGCTCAGATCAACGCATTTCAGCAGTTTACCTAGACATTTCTTATAGTACACCAGCAGGGGAAGCCTGTTGCAGAATTAGAAAGCCTGAACTGTGTTACACTATGAAATGGACTTCCAGCAAGTAGCTTCTGTCCAGTTTAGCAATGTTGGCTTCAACATGCCTGAAGTTAGGACTATGCTAAAATGCTTTGAAACCAAAGCCATCGACAATATCCACACCTGAGTGGTTCATTGAACAAATATTTTGCTTGATGCAGTACCCTCGGCACCTCTTTGGTGTTAGTTGAAACATTGGCACTGATTCTGATTTCGAAATGTCTCCTGGGGTGAGGAGGACACATGCTTCGTTTCACTCCTGCAAGATCTTTGCTAGGTTGTCCTCCATACGTAACATGGAAGAGTAGCAATGTAGCCAGCAGTACTCGGCATGCAGGGTTGACTTTTTCAGCCCCAGTCTTATCTCTAATCCTAAATTACAGCAGGGCTGCCAAGGACTTCATTGCTTCCAACCCTCCTTGGGCAAACTAGAAGCTGCAGCTGCGGGCCACCTTCTGTCATTTCAGGTGTGACACAAAGAGCCGGTAGGCTCTGAACCACTTCTGCTTCCCACCAAGGCGGCTGGGTGAGCCCAAGGGGCAGTTCAGAGAGCAGATGCAGTTTATTAGGCATTTGTATCTCTGCGTGGAGCCAATTCCCAAAGCTTGGATCATGGAATGCAGCAGGGCTTTGGAAACTCAGAGGAGGTTTCCGTGTGGGCCAAGCCGTGCGTGGAGCGGCTAGTCCTATCTTGTCCCCTTGGGCTCATCTTAACAGGGAGCACTTTCGCAGGCCCCTGTTGGGCAGATGGCTCCTCAGGGCAGCCAGTGAAGGGGGACGAGACCATCCACCTGTCGGCAGGGTTCGTGTGCGTGCAGAGAGCCCCGCTCCACACACAGGAGAGTGATTCCCGCCGACAATGACCCTCATCCCGCGCTGTCCCCGGGCGGCATGCCTGCCGGGCGGCCGGCTCTGAAATGCAGCTTCCCGCCCCGAGGGGACGGGAGGTGCCGGGGGAGGGGGGGGTGGTGGCCGCCGCGGGGCTGGGAGGGTCGCTCCGGGGAGAGCCGGCCCGGGGCAGGGCTTGCGAGGGGGCCATCGGGGCCGGAGGGGGAGGGCGGACGGAGGCGTCGCCCGGGCCAGCCCGGAGCCGGGTCTCTCTGTTTCCCCATAAATAAAGCGCCCGGCCGCGACCGGCCGTATAGATGCCGCTGTGGCGGGAGCGGCTCGCCCTGCCCCACGCCGGAGAGCGGGCGCGGGCGCAGGTAGAGCCGTCGGCGGCCTGGACGGCGGCGGGGGCCCCGTCTGAGCGGCCGCTTCAGGACGCGGACAGCTCTGCGCCGCGGGGCCGAGCCGCGCCCCGGGCTGAGGGGCGGCGGGCGGCCGGGTGAGCCGGCGGCGCGGGCGGCGGGCCGCCAGGGGGTGCCGGCGCGGGCGCTGCTCTCTGCCCTCCGCCTCAGGCGGGGCCATGGCAGCGGGCGAGCGCGCGGAGGAGCCGCTGGCGGAGCTCAGCCACTACCTGGTGGCGCGGCCCATCTACAGCGAGGCGGGCTTCCAGGAGGAGAACGAGCGGCGACCGCCGCTGCCGCCCACGCTCCGCGAGCGGGCGCAGGCGGCCTGCAGGTGGGTGGCGGCGCCCGGGGAGGCTCCGTCAGGCGCTGGGAGCGGGGCGCGCCGGGCCCGCGGGGAGCGGTGAGGGGAGGCGGCGGGTGCCGGGGGACGCGCTGTCCCGGCGCCGATAAACTCCACCCGCCGAGGGATAAAGCGGCCCAAACAACGCCAATCTGTCGACAGATCGATCTTCGCTTCCCTTCGTATCGAAGCGCGTGGACGCAGTGCCCATAGGGTGCTTCCTTCAGGAGACAGCACTTTTGACACCAATACATGCCCCATCCCTGTCTGGAAGACACGACCATGCCAATCTCTGCCTCTCAAAATGTGCATCACCCCAGCTTTCTGTCAGCTGGGGGTTGTTGGGGGCTTTCCAGTTGCAGCCCCATGGGGTATGTTCATCACTTGTTTTCTCGCAGATGTTCAAGAAAAAGGGCCTTTCAGATTACCAAGTCCTTTCTGCCCATCCTGGAGTGGCTGCCCAACTACCGGGTGAAAGAGTGGCTGATCAGCGATATCATCTCGGGGGTCAGCACCGGCCTCGTCGCCACCTTGCAAGGTAAATCCAGGCACGTCGGCCCTCTGTTCTTGAGGACGTTTCTATAAGGGAGCCGGCTGAACACAGGGATGTTATGCAGATGGAATTACAAATCTGAGACTTGTTATTTAATACTAGATATTAGGTATTATTTTGCAATAAATAATTGATGGTTTTAATTTATTCCTTTTTTCTCTGCTTGGCTAGAAGATCTAAATTTCCTTTGATGTGCTATCGAGATGTATTTAACTTTTTTCCCAAGCCTTTTACTCAAAGAGTATTCATTTTGATATTTAAAATTTTAGTTACATTGTGATAAATCAGATAGGTCATGTGGTCTTGGTTATCTGAGCCTATAGCTCTTCTGCAGCTGCCTGCAAAAATCTAGTTATTGCCCCAAAATAATGCAACCTTGATATCTACTCTCCTTTAAAATTTGGCCCATAAGGTTGTTCAGGTATCTGCAGAAAACAACCCTCAAGGAGGTGGTGGCTTATTCACATTAAAAAAATTTATAAACTTGATGGATATTTACAGTACATGGCTTGCAATATTAAGTTTACCTTATTTCCTTATTCCATTTATTAGGAAAGCATTCAGTGGATGAAAAAATAGAAAAGTGGCAGAAATAAGCAGAAATTAATTAAAATAAGCTAGTTAAGGAAGACTTAAAGGGCAGAACCATTCTGCCTGAGGCAGCTGATAAGTCCACTTTCAAAGACAAGACTGGCTATAACCCTGACGTGATCCAGCACATTCATTTCTTTCATCTCAATAGTGTTCTTACACTATTTTCACAATTTTTCAGGGCTGGGGGAGGTTAAGTTATCTGTGTTAACCCCACATTTTCCCTCAGTGGAAATTAAGTGTTTGCCTAAGGGGGCAAAGATTCACATTGGCAACAAAGAAAGCAGTTTACGCATTCCCAATTAGCCACAAGTATTCCCTACTGTCTGTTCCCTTGGAGCGTGCTAGGAAGGCACAGACTGTCAGAAAAAAAGCATTACAAACTCCTGCCCCAGGCACAGGGAGACCTGAGGAATACGTGATTTGTTCACAGACCCGCAGACAGTCAGTGTCAGAGCTGGAAGATCTCTGCCAAAGGTACTGCCACAGTTACAGGACTCCCCTGCCTTTTTAAAATGAACTGCGCTAGATGGGCTTTTTGTATGACTTATAATAGCTATTATGCTCTTACTGTAACCCCCTCATTTATTTTTTTACAGTGGGGCCTGATTTTCTCACAATTAGATTCCACTTGTAAAACTGATTTCTGAAATGCACTGTTTGGTCTCCCACCTATGTATTAAAAAAAACATTAAAAAAATCAAATTAGTGCAAATCTAAATCTAGCTGTAATTTTTAAAAAATATAATAATTCTGAAATTCTAAATCATGTGATACGGGGAAAATTGGCCAAAATGTTTGCCAAAAAAGAGGCTTCTGGGATCTTGAGGTCCCTGAAGTCCCTAACTCCCAGCAACTGTGTGTGTTGCTTGCAGTCCTCCCATGAGTCAACAGTAGTATGACCAGGGTTTCAATTGTTTTGAACTCTGGTAGTTTTTTGTGGTATCTTTGAAGGAGAATACTACACTCTGCAGTGGGAGCTAACCGGGACATAATACTGAAGGCAACTTTTTTTTTCATTGTTTGTTGGATTTGATGGCTTACACAGATATACAAAGGAAGACGATGATAAGGATCAAAACTCTCAAATTTGTGTGATTTACTTTTGGTTTATAAGCCAATATTGAAAAAAAAGTGGCCTGATTTTCAGAAGGACTGAACATACTGGAGCGTATTTGTAGTGCAATAATTCAGATTCTGTGCTTGAAATCTCTGTCTATAACTAGAACACTTCACATACCCCTCTTTTCTTTCAAGGGGTAGACCATTCACTCTTGCAACAGTGTTCCCCCACTTAAACTTCACATCTAAGCCTATCTTTTGTGCTACCTATACAAATATAGGAATGTCTTTCAGTACTTACTCATCCAACTACCGGTGTGGAATATACAATAATTTACAGTCATTGATACTCACATATGTGCCTCCAACTGATTTACAGACAAAATGCATTCTAAATTATATGTGGACAAAAGGAGTAAATCTTTCTGAAAGTCTTTTCTAGACAAGATAGTAGTTTGTTGAGACATTTTAAATCTGACATTTTGATGATCTATCATTTCAGGTTTGGCATATGCTTTGCTGGTTGCAGTTCCTGTTGGATATGGTCTCTATTCTGCCTTTTTTCCCATCCTGACATACTTTTTCCTGGGAACATCAAGGCACATCTCAGTTGGTAACTGCATGTGTTCAAGTTACAGTGAATTATCTATTACAAAATGTTAATYCTTACTGTGAACATTCATATTTCATACAAGATAACTACTTTCTGAACCAAATTGGCTGTGCTGAATAGTAATATTGGTGGGTTTGGGGGACTTAAGGCTTATTTCTTCTCTGTACAGGCAATTGTGCATAACAGCTAACTTCAGTTGTGCCCCTGCATGCTTTTTGCTTGCATTTATGCTGAAGTTTAAATCTTGTCTTTGGCTACACTCTATGCAAGAAATTACAAGATCAAGGCCTCAGTAGGCAGTATGAACAGACATTTTGTCTATCAGCTAAAGCTCACGATGGCTAAAACAGAGCTCTTAGTCTTCTCTACAAGTCTTCCTTGCTGCATCCTTTTTTGATCACTGTGGACAATATCATCCTCTTGCCTGTCGCGGAGACCCAGAGCCTGTGTGTCTACTCCAGCCTTGCTCTAGGTCCTCACATCAAGGCTATGGGTAAACCTTGTTGATTCTTTCTGAATACTTTCTTTAAAATATGGGGTTTATTTCCTTTCAGTTCTCACATTTAAAATTCATGTTACAGCTTGATCACTGAAGTTTCTTTTTCTTCATTCTAACAAAATACAGTCTTTCCTTGTTCATATCTACTAAAAATAGATTGGTTTCCCCTCCCAAAGCTTTGGCATGATATTAAGCTTTATCAACTTTCTTCTCTGCTGCATCAAATACTTCTGTATGTTCTCTCCACTTTGTTAGCCTCTTCCTACCCTACCTATCAGCTCACATTTGCTATCCAGGTCTGCGTTGTCACCTCTACTTATGTTGACATTCCTACTTTCTAGATTATCAAACACTCCTTTTTATGCTTTCTCCGATACTCTTATTCATGAAGTGTCCTCTAAGTTATCTGTAAAATTAACTTATCCTTCTTTAAGACATTTTGTGACATTTTCCTTTTCTGCATAATTTTAGTAAATAACCGCAACAAATGCGATTACTTTTAGATTGTGTGTTGCTGACAGAATGATCACTTACTCTATCTTGCCCAAAGTATAGTTTCAGTCATCTTTAGCCAATGTAATACCACAGTACTGCCAAAGGATGTGGTCCTACCCCTTGGTGCATGTTCCTGCCACCACCGTGGTGTTGGGATTCCTGACCATGCAGCTATGTGGCAATCTGGATGAGCTGAAAACTAACCATGACAAAAAAAAAAAAAAATTAAAATAAATGTTGCTTTCAGCTGGATCAGTGATCTGTTTTGTCTGGCTGTGGTGCTGATACAAGGGAGATGGTTGGAACATGTTGCCCTTTTTGGCCTTGGTACAGCCCTAAATTGGCTTAAGCAAAGCATGAAACTGCACCTGTATGTACAACGTAAGTTATTTAAGGAAGGAATTATATCTTTGTGTCATGTTTGCAGTGCCTGTGGCTCCTGCCCCCTAATACTACTAATGTACCCCAGTTAAAATGTTAAATGGTTTTTCTGATTTAGAGTTTGCTTGTCTAGTCTGATAAATGCTTCTTTCCAATGTATATTAAACTTTAGTGTGTTCTGTTTGTCATTACAGGTCCATTCCCTGTAGTCAGTTTGATGGTGGGATCTGTTGTATTGAGCATGGCCCCTGATGATAATTTTCTCATAGATGGCAGTAATGCTACAGGGACTAATGGTACTGCGACACTGATAGACACTGAATCCAGAGATGCACAGAGAGTGCTGATTGCTAGTACCCTCACATTTCTGGTTGGAATTTTACAGGTAAAATAGTTGGCTTGAAGAAACAAGGTTGATACTGCTTTAATTTTAATGGGAAAACATATGGCATGGAAATACCTACTAGGGCAGTAAGACATTTTCCTGTAGTAAAACACAAAAATGAAGGAAAGTCATCTCAATCTCTGAAGAGCTTTTGGGGGATTATTCTTCTTATCCTGGGCAGAGTCTGTGGCAGCATGACTGGGAGCACAGACAGCAGAAGAATAGCCCTGTGATTGCAGACCAAGAGACCTGCATGAAACTAAGTGCTAATGGTGCATATCCTGGAGCATCCTTTCACACATTTCTTCAGGTCTCCTTTATTTCCTTGGATGGCATGATATTAAGCTACACTAGGCTGCAATGGGGGAAGATGGTCCTAAGACTCTGTATCAACAAAGAGAAAAGAACAAAGCATAAGAAATCACCAAATAAAAGTGTACCTTTTTGTTGTTTAGCAAGCTGTTATTCTTCATGATTTTTCCAGGTAATATTTGGAGTCCTTCAGATTGGTTTCATTGTGAGGTACCTTGCAGATCCACTAGTTGGGGGATTCACAACTGCAGCTGCTTTTCAAGTGCTTGTGTCACAATTGAAAATAGTCCTAAATGTTTCAACTAAAAACTATAATGGTGTCCTTTCCATAATATATGTAAGTATGCCCTTCTAATCTGTTTTGGTTTTATGCCAGAATTTTTATATAATTGTTTATCTTCTGCTTCCATTTCATACAGGAATGGTTCATATATATGGTGGTAAGTATAGGGCATTCATTTAGGTCTCACTCCCACTCTCATGAAGATCTGCAGCTGTTCATTTATAGCTCTGGGGCTCTAAGTAGCTGCTTTCCTGGTTTCCCAGACCATGAAAGTCTAATTGCCATACTGAAGTCTTTTTCAGGCAGAGCAGTTGTTCACATAAAGTTTAAATGTAATTATACAGCAAAACAGTTTTTCTTCTCTAGGTTGTCACTTCTGGAGACYACTTTCTGTCCCACCCCTTGCCTTCTGGCTTATTGTGAAGGATGTTTCATCATTTCTTAACACTGTCAGGTCATCTCCCAAAGCTGATCGGTCCCAAGCCTCTTTACTCTTAAACCAGCAGGTCATTCTGGTAAAGGGCATCRTTCTCCATTCCACACTGTAGCCATACTTGTGAATACCTAAGGAAGGATGTGGTTTTCCACTCTGTGGCCAGGTACCTACTGGTTAGCTAAGGTGAGGCTAAAGGTTGCTGTCACAACTCCATTTGTTGATCTTAGAGAAAATGATCAAATGGAGAAATGTCTTGGCCGAAATACTGAATTCCTAGAGGTCTCATATTACGGAACAGTCTCCTTCCCCAGGAAAATTATTGAGAGTTTTGTCACTGACTTCAGCATGAAACTATTCAGGTTCATAGTATTTTATATCTTCCACAGCACTTCACATTAGAACAACATTTTTCTAAAAGAGGCTGTTCTAGACAAAAAAAAGTATTTACAGATTTTACATGCCAGTTCAGGCAACCAGACTAGCAAAAATACATTAGACATCTAGATTAGCAAAAATAGGATGAATATAACTACAGGCAGCAAGGTAAAATTTAGAAAAAAAATCTGGTGAATTATTTGAAAAAAAAAAAAAAGGATTATGTTATGGGCCTTTTCAGAATTAATGAAAACTCTTTCCCTCAGAACAAGGAAAATTAGATGAGACAAAGTACTGCCTAAGGGACCTTAGAGCAGACCTGGCAGGGTGATGGACTCATTAATCCAACAGGTTTTTCTATCTCCATTTTTTATGTTTATTGAAGGGTGGTACATTTAGTAGAAAGTACTTCTGAAAAGGAGTTACATGGTTCTTCCAGCTCCTGCAAGCCTGAGTAGAATGCTGACTTTTTAGGTAAAAGCTCAAAGCTTCTGTGTTCTTACAGGTGAGCCAAGTCAATGCGTTTGCAGATGTGTGTAGAGCAAAGAAATTGTGATTTCTGGTCTGCTCAACCAGTGACTTGCTGTGTCAGCTTCAGCAAGTTTTGGACTTGCTTCAGAAGTGGTGTTTAACAAACTGCAACACTAAGCATCCAACATTAGCAGAATTCACAACCCAAAGTTAGGAAGTTACTGCTCCCCTGTGAAGTGGGGCAGTGTGAGAAATGATTAGTAAGAATGGGATCCATAGTAAGCAGTATAATGGGCAAGAAATGGCTTCAGTCACCTGAAGAAAGGCATCTGATTCAGTGTTTCAGGAAGGCTTCTTCTTTAGCTTAGAAAACATAGCTGATTAAGCACTTAGACATTTTATTTCAAAACCAGAGTCTTTTCAGAATGGTAATAGTGGTACTGCTGCTGCAATTCTCCCCTTGCCTTTAAACTGACAGCTCAGTATTTGGGGAGCTAACCAGGATGCAAGAAGTCTGTTTCTAACCCATTTTCTGCTGGATCTTTCTGTTAAAGCTGCTTCGCTATGCATGGAATAATTAAATTTTCTTGGAGACAGGGAGCAAGTGAGAATTACCCTGATGCCTAGGAGGAGGACAGAGGAGTATTTGTAGCTTTTCTGTAATCAGCCCTTCCTGTTTTCCCTGTACACTTGTTTGCAATAAACAATAGGACCAAGCAAGGGCATTGCAAGGGTAGAGAAGGGAGCTGCCTTACTGCAGCCCAGTTGTGAGAGTCCTCCAGCCTGGGACTGAACGCTGCTGGGAGGGTTAATGTACTGTAAGGTGAGGTTTAGTGACTGCTTTTCTCAAGTGTAGGATTCTCCACAGCCTGGCAGGACCCACATATTCATACTCATCCTCTAGATGTCAACAGTGGAAATAGGAAACGTGTAATCCACAGACCATATGTATTGGGCACATAGTGAACCGGTGTTTTGCCCTTGGGTCTGCTAGCTGTCTTTTGAATAGAAAAATGAGCATCTCCCTTGCTATTCAGACAAAGTGAAGAAGCTATAGATGCTCCCTTCCTTGCTCCAAGAACAGGGAGAGGTAAAACACAGGTAGGGGTTTAGCTTTTCTTACTTAGTATTAATTTCCTAAAAATCAGGAAGCAGAAGCCCCCTGTGTGGACAATTCTTGCAGTTATGCTTTTTCAGCTAAATTCACCATTAAATCCATTTACTGATTCTGTAGCACCTTGACAATAGGTTGTCCTCAGGCTCCTCCAAGCCTGAGCAAAGAAGTAACTTGGCCTCCTCCAAAACCCCACGCATCTGGATCTTCTCATGAGTATTTTCACATCCTTCAAGTGGACATGGGCATGTTTTATCTTGTCATTTTTATTTTTCAGACTCTTATTGAAATATTTGAAAAAATCGGTACCACCAACATTGCAGATCTTATTGCTGGACTCCTCACCATTTTTGTCTGCATGGTAGTTAAAGAAATAAACGATCGGTTCAAACACAAGATACCTGTACCTATACCAATAGAAGTTATTGTGGTAAGCAAAGGAGCATAACAAAAACTGATAACAGATAAAATAGATGGGGCTAGTTACAGGGAGACAAGAACCCTTTTTAAGTATTAAAACTGTTGTTTTATTTTATTACAGACAATAGTAGCCACTGGCATTTCATATGCTGCCGACTTGGAAAAAAAATACAATGCAGGCATTGTTAAGAGCATTCCAAGAGGGTGAGTGCCTTTGTTTGCTGGGAAATAGGTATTATTTAAATTGGCTAAAAATGACAGTGGTAAGAGAAAAGACATAAAAGAGACATTGAGAGCTGTAACCTGAGTTTAGAACTCAGAGCTGGAGATTTCCTGAGTTTTACTTCTGGCTCTGTCAATTATTGCACCTAAATATGTTGCCTAGCTTTCCTTCATTTGTAAAATGGGCTTAGGAACATCTACCTGATTCATGAAGTTCATCTGAGAATTAATTGCTTCATGCTTATGAAGTGAATATATGACTATGGAAAATTTAAAAAAAAATTAAAGGATTTTTAATAAAGAAATTCTGCATTGATTTAATTTTTGTAGACCTGAGTTATCCCACTGTGGTTCATATTCATGCCACTACTGTTATCCCAATCAATCTTGTCACTTCCATAGTCACAGGAGCAAAGATGTTCAGGATTACACTGGTAGAGACTTTCACTTGAAAGATTCAGAGCACTTCACAGTAGTAACCTTCACATTCCATTTGGTATTCAGGGCTTGATTAATTAAAATTTGTGGAAACACAGTAGGGGATAAAATGTTTTTGAGATCTTCAGAAGAAGTATGTTAACAATAGTTTGAAGTGTCATTAACATATTTATGTAATTCATCATACTATTCAATATATTCTTTATTCAATGCTTCAAAAAATGTACTTTTTCACTTTGCTATCATAAGGCCAAATCTCAGTCATGCTGAGAACAATGGGAGCTTTGTTGCTGACTAATAGCATCAGGATTTGGGCTATGGTGAGCTAGATAAGCGTGTTCTGTATGTCAATGGGCTGTTTCCACCTTTTTATTAACTTGCAACATTACACTTCATATTATAAGCAACCAGTATGCCTCTGCCTCCAACTCCTTGACAATTCTAGTAAGAACAGAATTTGATCAAAGTTGATAACACTAATATATTTTCTAAATGCTAGATTTTTGCCTCCCGAACCTCCAGATGTCAGACTGTTTTCCCAGATGATAGCAGCCTCCTTTTCCATTGCTATTGTTGCTTATGCTATTGCCGTATCTGTGGGAAAAGTATATGCAACCAAGTATGACTATGCTATTGATGGAAACCAGGTATGTATAACCAAAATAGTTTATAAACATAGTGAATTTAAGTTCTGTTTCATGTTGACTTGTGTAGCTAAATGAAAGAAACATCATTCACACACATTTTTCAGACTAAAGTTGAAGTCTCACAGGAGAAGTTCTTTCAACAATTGAAAAAAAATAGCTGAAATGGCCATATATTACCTGACAAATTTACCACACAGAGATGAGCCAGATGTGCTCTATCTTCAGTATGGGCTTTTCACACTAATTAATTCCTTCTGTATTGCTTTAGGGACTGCAGTAGCTCTGAAAAAGAAATTAAAGCTAAGCACTGTATAGGGCAATTTTCTGGTGATGTCAAGTTGACATGGCCAGCTTTAGCAACCTGCTTTCCATTTCTACTCGTAAGGCATATTTGGAGGTGTGTTGCTGGGGGGGGAGGAAGACAATGTAAAGCTAAGAAGCTGCTCCAGACAGCTTTATTTAGGCTTAGTCTACATGCAGGATTTCTATCAGTTGAACTTTTCAGTTAAGGCATGATTTTATTCCTACAGAATAAATTCTTGTACTTCTCAGCATGACACCAGTTACATCAATATAAATATACTTGTGACTGTATAGCTAAGTCCAGCAGCTTCACAAAAGTAAATGCCTACCAGCATATGAACATACTTGAATAACTGTCTGCACCAAATGGCTGAATTGTTTTAACAATTGGTTTCTAAAGGCACATAGTTAGAATGTTACATGAGCTATGCATTCACAACCTCTTAGAGGATTCCTGCAGTTGTTCAGTGTCTTCACCAGGGGTTATATGGCTTGCCCATGGGCGTGGAAGAAAAATGTCAGAAAGCCTCCTTGTCCTGCATCTATGCTAATTTTGAACATATGAGAAAATACACTCACTACAATAAATAGATAAGCTAAGCACTTTGTTTAATGAGTCCTTCTTTATTCTAGTGCTAATGGATTACATAAAGTTTGATTTTGGAAACACTGTTTTGCAGTATGTTACAAAACTATACTTCTGAACATGCTGGTCACTTTACAATACACAAAGTTCATATCTGGTAACACTTTGATTTAAAGTTGCCTAAAATGCATTGACTTTCATTTTAATAAATCTGAATGAATAATACATATTCCTARAAGTGCTGTTTATGCTGGTTTTTTATTGAATATGCTGTTCTGCCAGCACTGATGTGCTTCAAAGATACTAATTAAATATTGTAGTAGTAGAATTACTGTCTATAAAAGCAAAGCGCCTTCCTTTCAATACTATGCTATGAATTTTACACATGCAGCCATGAATGACGGGCAAATAGTTTACTTGAACTGGAGAAGTTAAAATAACATCATAAAAGCAGGTAGTAAAATAATTTTGAAGGACAGGTCAATACTATTATCTGCTAGCATTTATTTTGTCTTCATAGATTCATAGATTATTAAGACCTAAGATAGATTATTAAGACTTAAGAACACTAGGAACTATACTTCCAACATTTACCTGCAGAGCACAGCTGTTACACAGGAATAGGCATGAATCATCTAGGTCTGTTCTGTTAAAGAACATAACTTTAAAATCCTGCTCTTGTAGTTGGAGCTTAATGAAAAGCTTAGTAGGAAATTTCATTTTGGAGAAAAGAAGGGGGAGAGTCAAAATCAAATCTCAAATTATATTTTTAAAAATTTGCAGTGAGTGAAAAGCTCTTGTGACTCTGTCAGCTTGGTGAAAACAATGTTTCTGTCAATTATATGGGGTTGCAGGCAGCTCCCAAACGCCTCATTTCCCAGCAGAGGAATGGCCCAGATCCCAGGACATAAAGCTCCCAGGGTCCTTGTCACTTGAGCAGAACAACCAGCATCAGTAGGCACCAGCGTCTGTGACCCTGGGGCAAATCTATGAGAATGCTGCCTGGGACTCAGCATGAATTCATTGCGATGTTCAGAGTGAAAAACTCCTGGCTCAACAAACTAGAAGTTTTCAGTGAAACTGTGTTTTATTTCAGAGTTCCTGATTAGTTCTACTAATAATACAATGCTTTGCATTAATTAAAAGCTCATCTAAACTCAGACTGTTGTACTGATTAAAATTATTTATTTAGCTGATAATACTTGGCAGTTAAATTTATCCTAGTCCCATTTGTTGATGCAATTATACCAGTGTAATTGTTAGAAATGTTAGGTTTGATAACATTGATGGAAATAAGCTTTAAATGTCTATACTAAGACGAGTATGTCCATGTTAGGAGTATACCAACTTCATTGTACTGATTTCCAAAGACAGGTAGTTACACTGGCACAAGAAGAATTTGTGTAAACATTTAACAGCTATTACTAATCCATACTCTTCTCAGTATTATTGTGCTACCTACTTTATAAACTACTGTAGAAGCTATTGTCATTCTCC
The DNA here is from genome assembly GCA_035582835.1 of Phoebastria nigripes. Lineage (NCBI taxonomy): Eukaryota > Metazoa > Chordata > Aves > Procellariiformes > Diomedeidae > Phoebastria > Phoebastria nigripes. The sequence goes on from JAYKAV010003060.1 coordinate 29,162, forward strand.
ATTGCAAAATTGTCTTCAGGCATTTGTATTTACAGCATCATCCAATTATCTTTCAGGAGTTTATTGCTTTTGGGTTCAGCAACATTTTTTCAGGTGCCTTTTCTTGTTTCGTTGCAACTACTGCTCTTTCACGGACCGCAGTCCAAGAAAGTACTGGTGGAAAGACTCAGGTAATGACCTCTTCTTACGAGTACTGTGCACGAGTAAATTTAATCTTGTATAGGGCACAGCTTTCACAATGGGATGAAAATAGTCCTAAAATGATTGTGTTGCTGGGACATGGAAAGCCACAGGTATCTTAGCTAGCAGCTTGTGCTCTGGTAGTGAATCATATTTGTAGCTCTGCCAGAAGAGGGCAATCAAGTTTTACGTAGCATGAGTTACATTAGGGGTCAGAAATCCTTCAAGCCTAATTCCCCAGAATTTCATTCCCAGTTAAGGGACTGAGTTTGTCACAGCAGGAATTCAGGATGAGGGAGGAACTCCTCTCRCAGCTGCCTATGAGGTATTTAAGCTCTCATGTGCTGGCCTGAGCAGCCCTGCCATATGCCATTCATCATCTGCCCATGTGCCACCTTTCTCATGTTGAGTATGCTACTCTGTTTTACAGTACTACAGCTTTGCACTTTTAACAGTGGAGAACTACAAGTTATCCAGCAGCCCCTTTTCTGGCTGACACACAGACTCTGCTCCTTTCATCTGTCTATGCAATGTAACCCCTCCAAGAGCTACTACCTTGCATGCAGTTGTTTAAACTACCTGCTTAATTGAATTCCCTCTGTGTTAGCTGAAGTGTATAATGATTGCCCACGTACGCCTAAACACAATGGCATTTTGGCAGGTCTCCTTGTTCCTAAAGAAATGTCGTGTGCAACTACCTGTACATTTTTCTTTTTAATCCTAGAAACATGAGATAAAGTCTTAATAAGTTCATTTCCTATAAACACACTGTTCTTCGCAGGTTGCTGGTATAATCTCAGCTGGGATTGTTTTGATTTCCATTGTTGCCCTGGGGAAATTGCTAGAGCCCTTACAAAAGGTACTGTACTTGTCCTCTGCAGCACAGCCACCAGCATCAATCAGATCCAAATGCTCAACTTTGATGGGCAGGATTAATAGCCCTGTTTAAACTATGGTGACTGATAACCAGACGAGGCTCTGGTTTATAGTGTAATATGTTGAGCACTATCTTAATATGCATCTTTGCTTCTGAATAACACTTTTTCATCATTTTTCTTCACAGTCTGTGTTGGCAGCTGTAGTCATAGCTAATTTGAAAGGGATGTTCATGCAACTGTTTGATGTTCCCCGTCTGTGGAGACAGAATAAAGTGGATGCTGTAAGTAACCTAATTTTTTCTTTTCTCCCAAATGTTTTTGTCTGGTTTTCTTTTTGCCTTTTAATGCCATCCAAGTTTCTCTCAACGACCACATAAACAGAATTTTGTAGAGTTAACATCAGAAAACTTTTACGTGTGTCCTCAAAATGCACGTGCCATGAGGTCAGTTAAAAATTCCCCATTTTGGAGTTTTACATAGTATTCTGCTTATCTTCTTTATCCGCTATACCCAATAGTAAGGGTGCCAATCAGGGTATTCCTGTGCAGTGATGACTCCTTCATAGCAATTACCATAGTTTACAGCAATCTTGTGTTGAGATGGCTTAAAAATCAGAATAAAGATGGCCTGTTGCCACCTTTACCATTCCGCTTTTATCTTTTGCACAGTTTAAATGGGTCAGAAAAGCTGACCTTTTCTTAATTCATGTACATATATTTATGTTGTTACCACATTAGCATCCCATTTGCCTGGATAATCTCAGGTAGTCCTCAGAAAATATGTTTTCTTGTTGTAGCAAGACTAATCCAAGCTAGAATGTGGATTCATTTGGCATACTGAGGGATATGTGAACAGGCTTTTCTTATGAACCACTATAACCATATCTCAGGGTACTTGCTCACATCTCCCATTGTGTTTTCTGTGGAATAGACCTTCAGTGTGGCTGTTAGGCCAGGAAAAGATTGCATCAAAAGTATTTTCTCCACACAGTCCTTAGTATGCATAAATTTTACAGTGTGTGTCATTGAGCAGTACGTGCCTTAGGTAGATCTGAAATTTTTTAGTCAATCATTTACTAGTCCTCTTTATGGTAAAAGATCCCACTGACTTCTGTGAGAGTGCGGGCACTCAGCTTTTTGTATGATTGGGTCCACTGAGTGTTCTGCCTGGGCAGTGATGTAGAGAGGAACTGAGGAACCCACTTCAACTGTTCTGCCTGAATATTCAGTGGAGACTTTAAAGAGTGCCATCAACCTGTTAATATGAAATACCTCTCTTTGGAACAGTTCTGATCCTTAGATATCACTGAGGACCCCCCTTCCCTCTCTGTATGTCTGCAGGTGGGCATCTTACAGTATTTTACATCTTGGGAAAATAAATTGTTTCCAATTTCTAAAGAAAGATTAACAAAGACTGCCACCATCAGAAAGAAGAAAATGCAATAGTTAACTGCATCCCCTTTGATTTCACCAAAGTACCTGGATCCTTGAAAAATGTTGTTATATTAAAAAAACTTACTTCCTAAAAAGCTAACTATGCCTAATAAGATGGTGATGGATAGAAGCATCCTGGAGGAAGAGAAAGACTTTTGTGTGGAAGTCAGCTAATTGCCAGTGTGCTATGATCATCTCCAAAGTTAAATTCTTCTGCTAATCATATTGTCTGGTCTATGATTCTTTAGCATGACCAAGAGTTATATGTTACAATTAAGAGACTTTACATTTGTTATTTCCTCTGCAGATGATCTGGGTTTTTACATGTGTAGCATCCATCATTCTGGGACTTGATTTGGGATTACTTGCTGGCCTTTTGTTTGGATTGCTGACAGTTGTGCTGAGAGTTCAGTTGTAAGTAACACAGGATCAGAAATAATTGTTAGTGTTATACCATGAAAAAGGAAGACAATATGCTGAAAAGCAAGATGATTTGTGGCAGAAAATCTGCTTGGGTTTACAAAAATTTTGAAATGGAAAAAATCTGTTCTCTAGAAAAAAACACTGTTTGTGTGCTATCATTTAATTACACTGATAAAAGAGAAGCTGTGTTATTTTATCAGTATTTAATCAGTATTTATTCTATATCATGTTGAGTACTCTGGTGGTACTTAGTCACATGTTATTTATCATGGAATCATCATAGAATCATAGAATAGTTTGGGTTGGTAGGGACCTTTAAAGGTCATCTAGTCCCATGGGCAGGGACATCTTCAACTAGATCAGATTGCTCAGAGCCCCGTCCAACCTGACCTTGAATGTTTCCAGGGATGGGGCATCTACCGCCTCTCTGGGCAACCTGTTCCAGTGTTTCACCACCCTCAGCATAAAAAATTTCTTCCTTACGTCCAATTTAACCATTCAGTTTAAAACCATTACCCCTTGTCCTATCACAACAGGTCCTACTAAAAAGTCTGTCCCCATCTTTCTTATAAGCCCCCTTTAAGTATTGAAAGGCTGCAATAAGGTCTCCCCGGAGCCTTCTCTTCTCCAGGCTGAACAACCTCAACCCTCTCAGCCTTTCCTCATAGGAGAGGCGTTCAATCCCTCTGATCATTTTTGTGGCCCTCCTCTGGACCCACTCCAACAGGTCCATGTCTTTCCTGTGCTGAGGACTCCAGAGCTGGATGCAGTACTGCAGCAGTACTTTATGTACCCACAAAGCTGAGTTCTGGAAAGGGATAGGAACATTCCAGATCAAATGTAAAAAGATGTATGAATGGCTTCTGTAATTAATTGATCATTATAGTATCATGATGCCAATAACCTTTTCACTTATTGCTTATACAAGACTGAGTGTATGCCTGTGAAAGAAGAGGAAGAGAAAGCATGAGAATAAGACAAAATTTTGTGCTTGTGGCTGATTTGTTGCTGCTCAAAGAACATATGGTAGTGGAATGGTGAGAAAAGGTGGCTTTGCAGAATCTTCTTTGGCCATCTTGTTACTTTTCATTGATCTTTTCTCTGAAAATAAAACATAACTCCTTTTCTTCAGCCTGGAGTCCAGAGAGTATGGTTACTAGCAATACCAAAGGATAGTTGCACTGTCAGCAAATGTATAAAAATAAAGCCTTGCAAAAGTTGTTACAGAATAGTAGATTATAAAAAATGGAATTTGAAGAGCCTCAAAAAACATTCCCAAATTCAACTCAGATTTGTGAAATCAAAATATAAAAGGGAGGTGAGGCTTTACAAACTTCAAAACAATTTGCTTCAGCTGTTAAAAATATATCTGGAGACTGCAAAATATTTTGGTTTTGTTATTGACTGAAATCAAAATTAAAAGGGTTGGACAAAAAGTTTTAAGTAATCTGAAAAGAAGGTAAATGTATTGTTTTCGTTGATTTGTAACGAAAAAAGTGATCTTTTTTTTTTCAGAATAAAAAAATTGTTTTTTCATTCAAACCAAACTAATCTGCTTTTAAACCATTTTTCTGGTTTGGGAAACAAATGGAACAAGTTATTCATTCAGCTCTACATAAAAATGGTGCAGCAAGTAGGCTAAGACCAAAGTCCATTGTCTTTAAAAAGGACCATTCACTACAAATTGGAAAAACATCCTGGCGCAGCGACACAAAAGAAAGATACAACGCTTTTCCAAGGAGGCTATTAGTTTGGCAGAAGAGAGCTACAAGAGTCTATGACAGTTTGTATGCAGCAATCCCTTCAATTCTGTGAATGCCTAAGTATGATGTTTACCTTCACTGTCTTTTCTTTCTGTTTCTGTTAGTCCTTCATGGGGTGGCTTTGGAAACATTCCTGGCACAGACATCTACAAGAAGGTCAAGGACTACAAAAATGTAAGTCATTGCTGAGCTGTTTCCCTTCAGTCTACAAGCCAGTGTAAGACAAAGTTGTGCCTTGCATATTGTGGACAATTTGAATTTGGAAGTGGAGTGCTTGAAGATAACAAGTTTCAGCATTAAATTCTTCATCTTGATCCAGATGGTTGGTCCATATTGCATGCTGGGGAAAACTGAATCACCTCAATTATCAGCAAAGATACGCCATTTTTTGTGATTTAGATACGTAGTTGAAATGTTGAAACAGTTAAACTGCTTCTTATTAGCCAAAATATGGTTGTTGCTGCTTAGCCTTATATTCTTTGGCAACAGGTCATAGAACCAGAAGGTGTGAAGATTCTCAAGTTTTCAAGTCCAATTTTTTATGCTAACATCGATGGACTGAAAAGCAGCCTCAAATCCACAGTAAGTGATATGTGATGGTGTTGGATGCTTCCTAACTGTCTTTGAGATTTCCTCAGAATTATATCTAGGTAAAATTAAATAATCTTCATGTCTTGATCCTTTTTCTGTAGGTGGGATTTGATGCAGTCAAGGTATATAATAAGAGACTCAAAGCACTGAGGAAGATACAAAAGCTAATCAAGAAGGGGAAATTAAAAGCTACTAAGGTAAACCAAATTTTTTTCTTTCTATTTTTTCTCAAAAGATTACTGTTAGAACTTATTACTTTAGCCTTAATTATGAGTTCCTGCGTACTCATCTTTAAAATGAAGATGGAAAAGTGTGACTTATTACTATGGTAGGAAGTCTGGGACCTGCAGGAGACTTAGCAGAGCAGTACACCTATTGCCAAAGACACCACAGATTCAGGCAGCTGTGACAGTCATAGTGTTAACAGGAGTAGAAGCAAGAGATTCCCTGGTCTTACCTCTACCCTTCACCACCTCAGATTGTCTCTGTCTCTGTGCATGTCCTCGTTCCAGCTGGGACAGAGTTAACTTTCTTCCCAGTAGCTGGTGGGTGCTGTGTTTTGGGTTTGGTATGACAGGAACGTTTATGGCCCATTGATGTTTTGGATGTTGACGAGTGGCACTTGCACCGGGGACTTTTCGGCTTCCCATGCTCTGCCAGGTGCATGGGAAGCTGGGGGAGGGGGGAACATAGCTGGGGCGGCTGACCCAGCTGGCCAATGCTGTATTCCATACCATGTGATGTCATGCTCAGTATATAATTAGGAGGCATGTTCGGGGGAGGGGGGGGTTCTTGAGTCTCAGGACGGCCTGGATGTCGGTCAGCGGGTGGTGAGCAGTTGCATTGTGCATCACCTGCTTTGTATATTCTATTATTGTTGTTGTTATCATTGTTATTATTACTGTTCTGCTTTGTTTTATTTCAATTATTAAAGTGTCTTTATCTCAACCTGTGAGTCTTCGTAGTTGTGCCCTCCTGATTCTCTCCCCCATCCTACCGGAGGTGGGGGGTGAGCAAGTGGCTGCATGGTGTTTAGTTGCTGGCTAGGGTTAAACCACGACAGTGCAGTAAAAGTGCTGGCTCTTTCATGTATCCATGCTCCTATCATCCAGCTTCCTATGCACAGGTGAGCTGTATCAGTTGGCTGGTAGACATAGCCTTCCACATCCTCTTTAAAGAAAGCAGCATATGTTCCTCCGAGTATGGAATGTACATTTCAATAATTAAATGCTTACATTTAATTGAACAGGTACAACCTATTAAATCTCCAGAGCTGGAAGTTAGAAATGGGTTTTCTGTTGTCATTGCTCTCAGGGCAGGATGCAGTATTTCCTGTATATATTATAATTTATGATGCAGTTAAATGCTCGGTTATGTGACATTCCAGCTTTTGACCTAGTCATTTTACCATGTTATCATATATAGTAAATCTAATTCAAAGCTGAAAATACTGGTCTTAAATATCTCTTAGAAATAAAGCTATTGAGGGAGGGAGTAGCTCTGAGGTATTTATTCTTCTGGATAGTGGCCTTTTTGCAGGAAGAGGCTCTTTTAACAAAGAAAAAAAAGGAAAGGAAATACACTGCACAGAGGAGGTGGTAATTATGTGCTCTATCTTGTTTTTCTTTAAATTCTTGGATGCAGTATTGTCACCCGACACTAAGGGGACAGACAAGTTCTTTTAGGGATCCTTGGCAGAATGATGATGGCGCTAAATTGTAGTTACAATTAAAGCTTTATTTTTCTTATCAAGATTTTATGATTAGTATAGCACAGAAGTTATGATTAGAATGGCACAGGATTTCTACAAACAGAATCAATGTAGTACAATTTATAAGTAGTGTAATACAGAATTTATAATACAACTTAACTTATGGTTTCTAATCACCTAGACCCTAACTTAACTTATGGTTTCTAATCACCTGGACTGTCTGCAGATCGGGTCAGATCTTAATACATGGTTTGATGTATCAATATAACAATCATAATCGAGACTCAAAAATCATATAAAAGAAGACGAGTCACTCACCCAGTCCTGGGAGGAAGCAGACGATGGTGGAGGCGTCCCTGGCCACCGAGGGGTCACTGGTCTCACTGGCCAGCAGCAGTTCCAGTCCAAATTCCCCACTTAGGACTTGCAACTGCTTGATTTTATGGACAGTGCTCTGTGCGCTATTACGCTTCCCTGTTCTGCAACGGGGTCATCAACAACATCTGGTTGGCTGGGTGCCTGGCAAGGAAAGGAGTAATCAGCCTGGCACCCAGGAATCTTGTGGCTGGTAGGGCGAGGAAGAAGAAATCTGTTTGGTTTGTCTACTTGGTTCACAGGACCTTGAAGGCATGAGAATGAGGGGAAAGGGAACGAATATGTGACCTGCTCGGTCACAGAGAATGGCTGCTTGCCTTATAAAATGGCATTAGTTATGCTAACCACATCATTACCAGGGGTTGGGAGCAGGGGGTACTGGTCACAAGTATCGGTCTTGTTCATTCCTGAAACAGAAGTTATCACAGGGAAGTATTTCCTGTAATTCCAAAACTTTCTCCATGATTAAATGCTGTATTCCATATATTATCTGCACATTAGAATGGCATCATCAGTGAGCCTGGTATTAATAATGAAGCTTTTGAGACTGATGAGGAACCTGAAGACAACGAAGATCTTCAAGTTCCCACCAAAGAAGTAGAGATCCAGGTGGACTGGAATTCAGAACTCCCAGTCAAAGTAAACATCCCCAGGGTGCCCATCCACAGTCTCATTCTTGATTTTGGAGCAGTAACCTTCTTGGATATTGTAGCTGTGAGATCAATAAAAACGGTAAGGGCATTTTTTTCTGGTGTTCCATGAAAATGAAACTAGTCAGTAGTATGTAAATCAAGAGCTGTTAGCTGAAGTTAATTTCTGAGTTTTTAGAAGTCTGTTGTTGAAAAATACCTTTAAAACTTACATAGCAAGAGGTAGAATATTGGGATGTGCATATTTTAGGTGGGAAAAAAAAAAACAAAAAAAATGCATTAAAAGAACAATATGAAGGTTGTATGGCCAAGTACTTTAAAATTAGAACTGCAAAATGTGGTCCCCTTGTATGCATATGTTATGAAATACTTTAGTTATATATTTTCTTTCTACACGCCCCCGCTTTAATCTGGGCACAGGACGATGCTCACTCAACACAGAGGCAGTAACAATTTTGTCTTACCATCACTTCAGTCTTTAGCCACAAGATTTATTTATTCATTCCATATTATTTAAATTATGAAGGAAGGAAGAATGATTCATTTCCTTATAGGGTTTTCTGTGGCTAATATCAGAGCGCTTCATCAACATTCATTAATTCATCTTCAAACATCACACTACGTAATAAGGAGATAATATTCCTAGTTTAGGGAGAGGGAAATGGGGTGAAGAGATTAAGGCCAAGTATTTCCATTATTTTTTGGTGCCCAGTTACAAGTTTGTAGGACCAGATTGTTCAGTATTTAGTCTTTTATGATACTTCRTATGTTCAGATTGCTGCTTCCACTAACTTCATGAAGGTGGTGAAGGGTCTAGAGCTCAAGTCTTCTGAGGAGCGGCTGAGGGAACTGGGACTGTTTAGCCTGGAGAGGAGGAGGCTGAGGGGAGACCTTATCGCTCTCTACAACTACCTGAAAGGAGGTTGTAGCGAGGTGGGCGTTGGTCTCTTTTCCCAAKTAACTAGCGATAGGACAAGAGGAAATGGCCTCAAGTTGTGCCAGGGGAGGTTTAGATTGGTTATTAGGAAAAATTTCTTCACCGAAAGGGTTGTCAAGCATTGGAACAGGCTGCCCAGGGAAGTGGTTGAGTCACCATCCCTGGAGGTATTTAAAAGACGTGTAGATGTGGTGCTTAGGGACGTGGTTTAGTGGTGGACTTGGCAGTGCTAGGCTGACGGTTGGACTTGACAATCTTAAAGGTCTTTTCCAACCTAAACGATTCTATGATTCATTTTGCAGTTGGGACTGCTTAGCCTATCTATAAACCAGATCTTAGATTACCAAGACTCTAGTTTGTCAATGAACAGAAAGGGATGGAATTAGCAATCACCTCTGAAAATACTATTCTAAGAGACTTGCCTGCCACCAGGGAGCCAGGGGTAGAATCCAGTCTCCCACCTTTTAACTAACTGAAATACAAGAATGCTGTGTGCCTTGCTTCAGCCTTCTGCCTAGTTTTGATTCAGTTCCAGCTTCTTAGACAAAAGAGATATGGGGTCCACACACATGACCCTTTCCATATGCAGCTTTTTCATCCAAGAACAGGTCCATCTGGTGCACTGCATGAGGGAAAAATCTGTGTAAAAAAATTTGCATGTGCCAATGAAAGATTGTATCATATCACACACATATGGGGAGAAATAAAGCTTGCTCAGGCCCATGTAGTTCTCACTTGACGAGTCGTGATTATTCATATTATGAGAACAGAATGAGAACCTTAACAGGCAGCAATGTATGTATGTCTAAAATTGATAGTTCCACTTACATAGTCGAAGAGAGGCCACTTCAGCAACCAGGTACTTAACTGGTTCTTTAAGTATAGCGAAGTACAGCAGTTCCTTATTTATGATGAATAAACAAAACATACAATTTGGAATGAAGACACTCAGAAACAAATGAAGTGTGTGTGTGTGCCTATACATTACATATATAGACATATATACATATATGTATTTTCTCCTTACAGACTTTATTTATTTATGTCCTTATTGCAAACTTTTATTTTTTTAGATAATTAGAGAGTTTGAGAGAATTGATGTGAGAGTATACTTTGCTTCATATCAAGGTAAAGATCCAAATATTTCTACTACCATTCATGCAAAGAATAAAATGAAGATGAGAAGGGATGAGAAGGGATCTCTAGATGTGTCTGTGGGAGCATTTGTTCTAATAAAAATGTGAATTATCACACTGATAAACATGGTGGGCTGTGGTGTGACACAAAGAATGCTGGGGTTTAAAGGAAATATGGAACTAGAAGTCAAGACAAAGCTATGATTGATTGATTGATTTGGCTGTACGTTTGATTTCTGATAGTTCCAACCATGTATTTTGACATTTATTTCTTAAATTACTTCAAATTGTATTAACCTGTTATGACTTTCTTTTATTCAGACAACCTTATATCTCAACTGGAACGGAGTGCATTCTTTGATGATATTGTCAGAAAAGACATATTCTTCTTGACTGTCCATGATGCTGTGCTCTACATAAGGAATCAAATGACATACAGTGACAACCAGGATCCCATATTTGAGAAGGTAAGGATATCCAGTAATACGTTTCCCTTCCTTCTGTCATCTAGCATTCATTCTTGCAATTTCCATTACAGCATGGCACGTTCAAAAACTAGACATAGAGCTGTAGTACAAATAAAGTGAGAGTCTAGTAAATTGGGCAGCTTCTGTAGTACATGAATATTTTGCTAGATCAAAGGGTCTGTCGACCCCAGGATCTTGTTAGTGAAAAGAACACGAGAAACAGGACATATGGAGAACACTTCATCCTCAGACACATTTTCTAGTTTCTGACAACTGGCAGCTTAAGAACTTCCTCAGCTGGAGGTCGCATTTGGACCATTATATTTAATTGTCAGAGATGGAGTTTTCTTCAATCTGTCTGTCATAGTCCTTTTGGAACCCCTTTACACGTTTTAGCTTGACACTATCCTGTGGAGATGGGTTCTGTAATTTTAAATGTGTTATATGACAAATATTTCCCGTTTGTTTTAAGCCTGTTGGATTTCTGGAATGCTAGTTGCAACGACTAATCATTCCCTGCTCCCTTTCCCAACACTATTAGTAATTTCATACACCTGTGATCAAAGCTGAAGAGCCCCATTCTACTTGGTGTGAGTGTGCATGGAAGCTGTTCCACACGAGTGTTCATTCCTACTGTCCTTCTCTGTGCATTTCCTAGTTGTATTCTGTGTTTTTTGAGATAACCAGAACACTCTGTAGCGTTTAAAGATGTGGGCCCACATTACGAAAATGGCCTTATAATGTCCTCCTGTCTTTTCACCACAGTTCCTTCCCTAGCAATCACTATTACAGTATTATGAAGAAATAATAATTGAAATTAATATTACTGATAAATAACTAGGACGGGACCCTTATTTTTTGATAATTTTTGCATACTACTGTCTTATAGTAGACATTAACATTTTGACAAAGCTATACAGCAGTTTAGAGATAGATTCTGCTTTTATTATTTTTACAAAGCTGTAACTAGTCATATGAGGAGAGGCAGGACCAAAAGCTTTTCAACATTTAAGTTTCTCTCAGCTGAACTAAATGAACAACTTTGTCAAGGAACAGTAAACAACAGACTCTTGTAAGTTGTGGAAGTTATCTTAAGATACTTCAGAGTAATAAATCAATTTCAATGATACGAACAACGCGTAACTCATCATGTTTCTTAATTTCTTTCTGCCAAGATTTCGCTCATGCAGGAGTCTAAACAACCCATAGAATTCACAGAAACAAGCCGGCCTGATAATGAACTTGATGTTCAGGAAGAGGTACGCACTTTAGAACTGAATGTGTCTATTACTTATAGAATACTGCTGGCTCTATTTCTTTGCCTGTAGCATTGAGTCATGCTGTGAGAGTATGGTGGATGAACTGAGCCCTCAACAGTTTCCTTCTCCATAAATAAATACCCTCCCTGGGTACCTGAATGTCAGTGCTTAGGAAGTCAAGTTTTTCTTGAGATGTAGTAGATTATATGTGCACAAGCATCTCCTGATCTCTGTCGCTTTAGGACTACTTTTGCCTTACACAGGCTTATAAATAGATCTAAACATGAGTTAGGTGCCTAAAAGAAGACTTGGTAAGGCTTGAGGCACCCRAGTCCAAAATTATGGTCAACCTCCCCCCTTCATTCCTCCTTTTAGCACAGCAGACACCTTCTTGCACAACCTGAACATTTTACAGGAAGCTGCAGCAAAGCAGTGTACTGAACATAACTAACATGCAACAACACAAGTCCATTAAAGCCATAAAGCAATACCATGTATTTTGTATTTACAGAATATTGCCAGAAAATAAAGTAGCTCTTACTGCTAAAATAACAGTGCAGCACACAGGCCACTTATTCAGAAAATAGGAGACTGGGCTAAATGCCCTTTTACAGCCTGAGGTGGATTAAACTAGTGATGCACCAATACTCTGGAAGCATTACAACACTCCATGTAGGTAAAGGCATGATTAGTACGTGTCCCTCCTATTATGCTACTGTGGTACTAGTCAGAACTCCATTCTTAATTCCCGATCTAAAATGGGGTAGTGCCCTGTGCTCGGCCTCTCTGCTCCAGCAGCAGGAATGGAAAGGGGCTGAAGGCATGCTGTGGCCCCTCTCTCGGTCATTCTCTAGCAAAATGCTGCAGCAAGGTTGCTGTGTGTGTGGGATGTAGAGGTCCCTGGAGGCAAGTAGGTAAGAGGAGGTTGTGGCTGGGTAGAGGTTCTCAGCATCACTCTGCATTGTAGTTTCTACCATAGCATGAAGTCCCGTAGGAAAAGGTAAGGTCAGCTTAGAAGGCAGACTGGCGAGAGGAGAAACTGAGATCCTAAGCAAAGGCCTCTCAAACTTCATCAGGGCTTTGTAAGTAGATTGTGATACTTGGTACTCCTGATTCACCCCCTCCTTTTTTGGTTGGTATAAATATTGCAAGAGACCCAAATATTATTCTTTATCACTAATAYGGGGAGAAGCACTTTCCACTCCTCTCTAAGTCACAGTGCAGAAAGGAATGAAGGATTAAAAAAGCTAGAAAGACACCATGATTCTGTAACAGAAGCATTTGGGAATGGCAGGCCAAAAAGACTTGAATTCTGATTTCTATTCACAGGATTGCTTAGATATTTGTATTATTGTCATAAAATACAAAAAGAAGCCAGACACAAAACTACCAATCCAAGGTCAAAGAGTGTTCTGAGAGGTTTCTGTCCTCCACCTTTATAGCCACATTTTGAAGGTGAGAGCTAGTAACCTTCAGACCTGCAGCTTCCTGACTGCATTGTCCGATGCAGACACAAGTCAGAGGGCAGCTGCCTCAGAACAGTTACTTTCTCTGTACTTTCACTGTGGCCAGGTTGAACTTGGTAGTTTTTAGTTAACACATACACAAACATTTTATTTTTCCAAGCGGTGTATACTCAGAACTAACCATGGCCTGTTTCTCTCCACCTTTTGAAAACCATTTCACTAGGCTATGCGCAGACTTGCTTCATGAAGACGGACTGCTGGTACTGTCTCACCTGTGAACTCACAGCAATATTTATGCACCAGTACTATATAAGCATTTTCTGCAATGAAACCAATCTTTGCACTTGAAGAAAACCCTGATTGTTTGTCTGAATGATACAGATCTCTAGAAATCTCCAAATTTTAGCTAACATTATCCCAGAAATATTCTGGACCTTGATTCAGCAAGCACTTTTCGATATGATATATTGACTAAAAAAATCAGAAGACAATTACGAAAGATGTACTCAGTTTTGGGACTAGTCAGGCAGAAGGTGCATTACACTGTTTTATCAGTGTGTACAGGATGAAAAGCTGCTTTGTGTTCTGCCCAGGAGAGTTGAAGAGACCAAAATCTTTGGATGGCAGGCCTTTTGTTCTGTATTTGCACAATGCCTAGTGAGAGGGCAGGAGTTCTAGCTGGCCAAGGCTTTGCAATTCCAGAACATTAGTGTGAGCATACATGCTAACAAGTCTTGAAAAATGTATTGTGATCATTTTTTCCAAGCAATTCCTTAAATTGCTGCAGGTTGTTAGTTAACTGAAACAGGTGACAGGTGAAACAGTCACATGAACAGAAAACRGCACTGAACTACTATAAAACTTCAAATAGGATAAGTTTCAATAGAAAAGACCCTTGGATATGGGTTCATTAGTTCTGTATTAATCCCATTGTAGCAAATCATTCACTACTATCCATGATCGTCCCTAAAATGAAGTATACACAGAAGATTATTTTGGCTAGGTTACATATCTTTCAAGAGGCAGATCATGACATAAATTAGATTAACGAAAACCTTAGTCCCCAAGTACTTAATGGAATCTGTAGAACAGGCTGCTACTGAGTGCAAGTAAGAAAGTCAGAATGTGACCTAGTATAGAGGTTTGTTGTTTTTTTTTTTTTAAATGGAATATAGGAGTTTATTTAGTTTAATGAATAGTTATATTTTTATATAGCATATTTTTTTCTTTTAATAGTCTACATCAAACTGCTGCTGTTCTTTTACATTTGACAGTCCATAATGCACAAGTGCAATAATTTACAAAAGATAAAGGATTTGACCTGCAAAACTTCAATCCTTACTTTAGGACTATATAAAATAGATACACAGGAAATCGATGTTCTTACTTTTCATGAAGAAGAAATGTGTTTTGATGGAAAACAGACTGCTACCTTAAATTTTTTAGCACTACATTAATTTTTTAAATGGAAAAAACCCCTGCATGTTGAGGGAACAAATAGTAACAAAAGTGTAAGAAATGTCCAGGTATAAAATCCCTTTAAGTTTCACAATGTGGGCTAATTAGCTTCAGTATGTTCACATATTTAAGTCTCCTTTTTTGATTACATCAGTGAGGTTTTCCTATATCACACTGCACAGAGAAGATTTTTGCTGCAAGTAATGTTAGCGGAAAATCTCAGGTGAAAAGCTAAGCACTAAATAAATTATTCTGTCCTAAGGACCTGAGTGAACTCCATCAAAATCAATGAAAAAAATCCTGTAACCTTCAGTCAGTTGGACAGTATCTTACACAGTAGGTAACAGCACCAGACTGACATCTTTATTCTCTAATTAAGGCAAAAACTTCAGTCCTCGTGACAGTCAGTGAAGTTTCTCATTTCAAATGCAATACAGGCTTGAGCCTAGATGGTATTGATGTTCCAGTCCAAGCCAGCAAAAACGCAGGTTTGTATTTACAAATAGACATATGCCACTTCTATGTCAGATTGGCATCTCCACAAGCTGAGAATTAGGCATGTGTTTAAGCAGCAAATCAGACTGATCTGCACCTCCTCAGATGGGAGTACTAATTTCTATTTGCACTAATGCTTAGGCTCAGGCTGCAATTTGACAATTCACGCTTTTAGCGCTACCTGTCCTCATTCTCTCCCCTTCCATTCACCAGCCTAATGCAGGAGGTTGGCACTTCTGCCCCATTACTGACAAAACTTTCCTATCGGGCCATGGCCCCAGCTTACATTAACCTGAACATGAGCCACTGTTGCCAGTGCACACAGCACATATAGCGATGAAGGACAAGGCCAGTAACATGCTTCTCAGAAGCTGTACTGCTTTTCTAAAGTGGATGTACATTTTATGTAAAAAGTAAAAGTAAAATATTCTACCTGGGACTGATAAGTGAGCTTTCAGCTAATTTTTATGCAGAACACATACTATTGTAAAGATGTTCTAAAAAATGATAGCAGTGGATTTTTTTTTTCCCCAAGAGAACATCTGCACTGTGAAGTTTGAGTATAGATTCTTGCTTGACAGAAATGAGGGCTTATGTTATTTTTTGAACCTTCTCCAGTTCTTGTCCATACAGGTACTTAGAAAAAGCAATTAAATACTCAACAGTCTTCCAGTTTCCTTTCCAAATATGACATTTGAGYTAGAATTAATTGTGATAAAATATGATGCAATGCACTTATTCTTGGCCCACATATTTCTTCAAGGCATGGTTTTATTTGTTCTTAATTTAACTGGCACAAAATATTCAAGTTTTCCTGAAAAGCAGCATTGCACACGAAGCCTACAGTTACACAGAACGGTAAGAGGTAACATGCAGAAGGCGTTCAAATACCTTTCTCAGTGGGTCAGGGGGTATGTGCTTCTTAATTTTCTATCTGTGTATCCATCAAAATTAAGGATACCAAAATAATGGATTTTGCAATGAAACTAAAATTCTATACAATTTCGTACTAATTTAAACATCCATAAGTAATGCAGCTAGACGTGCTTATCTTTTTCCAGTAGAATGAAGAAGTGATATTTTTGTATGCATTTTGAGTATTACTATTCTGTCTTTGCATGTCAGGTATTAAATTTGGAGATACATTTTAAGTTTTTTACCCTTTTAAAAAGCTGCATTTTAAAAGTAATTGTATTCATTAATTAGAAAATAAAAGTTGTGCATACTGCTCCATGCATCTCTATGTTTGTTTGTTTTAAAACTTAACTCTTTATGAATTCTTATTATGGGGAAATGAGGCATATTATGCAGGGATCAGTGTCACACTTCCCTTGGGCCTGCCTTCTGAGGAACAACAAAGACAAAAGGGAAAACCTGTTCTCTCCGCCTCATGGGGATAAAACAAGAAACATTAGGCTTAAATGGCAGCTTTTATACGTTAAGGCTATAATGAGAGACATTGTCTGTGGGGACACAAGATCCCAATCCTGGAGACTTTTAGTGAGACAGTCACCAATCTGAAGTGCTTGGAGTAGAGTTGCCCCTACCTTAGGGCTGTGGAAGGACTGCTTGAGGCCACCTTCTACCCTATAACCTATGATTTAATTGCATTTATATTCCTTCCCTTTCTTCAGTGCTATAGAAGCACTCTATAGAGACAGTATCCCACTGAATTACACAGGATTTACAAAATGCTAAGTTTACGGCAATTACACAAAGTAGTCTCTTGAGGTAGCGAGCTCTATTGCTGTGAAGCTTTAGGGTGCACTGGAGGCCCACTGTTCCAAGGCACTGGCATTTCTGTGGCCCCGATTGCCAGGAATCTGCCGTTTCCACGGTAAAACTTAAGGCTGATCATTAGCAGCTGAGAGCGCCCAGTGCGGTTTCAGATTTGTCCAATTTCTCGGAAGCCCGCACCATACAAAGCACCCTCCCACCAAGCCCGCGGGCAGGGCTGTCACGGCTCCTGAACAGAAAGATCCCTCTCATTTTTTATTTTACCCTTCTCCAAGAAGCCGCAGGGTCACGCCTCCTATTTCCAACTACTCTTCCCTGCTGCGGCTCCCAGGCCTTCCGAAGCCCGGCATCGCCCCGGCCACCCAGGCGGCAGCGCGTGTGAATTCCGCCCAGAGCGGCTGGACGCTGTTCCCAGCGGGGCAGGAGCCCCCAGAGCCCGGGGCGGGCCCCGAGGGGGACGCACAGCACACCCGCCAGCGCCGCCGCAGCCCGCGGGGCCTGACCGGAGCGCACAGAGACTCCCCACCTCCTCCGCGCCGCCGGGCAGCGCCGGGCAGGCCCGGTCACCCCGCGGCTCCCGGCAGGGCGGCGCCCCGGCCCGCCGCCATGGTGTCTGCGGGCGCCCCCCGGCTCCCGCCGCTCGCCGCAGTGCGCAGGCGCGGCGCCAGGCGGCACTACACCCCCCAGGGGGCAGCGGTCCGCCAGCCGCGATCCCGGCAGGCACTGCGGAACTGCCGCGCCTTCCTCCCCGGCCTCGTCGCAGAGCCTGCCGGGAACGAGGGTCCCGCCGCGGCGCGGTGCGGCTCCGCTCCGCCGAGCTCCCCCGCGGACTCTACCATGCCCTCACTGTCCTGCGGCGGCGCGGCCGCTCCACAGGCGCGCAGCGAGCGCGGCACCGCAAACACTTCCCCACTGCGCACTTTTTCACGCCCCCTCGCCGGTCTCCCGGCCGCTTCCGCTTCCGGCCGCACCCTTCCGCTCCCACAGTGCCCCGCGCCGAATCATGGACCACAATGGTGAGGAGGGGAGAGGCTGGGAGACCCATTTATACCCGTCCCCACCTGGGCCCGCTCCGCGCTGCCGGGCGGGGAGCGGCCACGCGCGGGGCTGCCGGGTGCGGGGCGGTGCCAGGGTAGCGGTGGGATGCGGCCCGGCGCCCGGTAACGCCGGCGGGGCCCGGGTTCGCCGCGGTTCCCCGCGGCCCGCGCGGCGGGGCCTGGTCTCCCCTCAGCGCCGGGCTGGCGG
>JAYKAV010003060.1:47475-104374 GCA_035582835.1 Phoebastria nigripes
AGGGGGGCTCGGCGGCCGGCCTGAGGGGCCGTTCCGCGGCTGGAGCCCGCTTTCCCGTCCCGGGGCGGGCTGCCGAGCGCGGAGGGGGTTGGCGCAGCGTCAGGCGCGGCCGCTGCCGGCGGCGGCTCCGCGCTCTCGGGCCGCGCCGGGGCGGGTGGGCGGCCTTGCGCTGAACAGCGCGGTGTGCGCGGAGCCCGTCGGCCTGCAGCAGGTGGAAGCAGCCTGTAGCGTTTGGGAGGTGGCGGCGAGGCGCTTGTTTGGCCGTGGCGTTTCCCGAGACCGGTGCCGATAATGCGTTTTCTGGTTCCGTAGTTGTGCTCTGGAGAGGAAACTTTCTCATGTGCTTAAATTTGGTTTTGTAGCTTTGATACTTTGCTGGTTAGCGTGCTGGTGTAGTCTAATGAATAGATGAGTGGACGTGGGTTTTTTTCTAGGGTATTTTTGGGTTTTTTTCTTCCCCTTAGCAAAGATTGCATTATAAATTTATATGTATAAGGTATAGTATTTGAGCTATATTTATGAATTTAAAAAAAACCTGAAATACAAAAATAAAACTTAAGAAAATTTGAGGAAGGTTATAGTTCAGGAGGATGTATCACCTCAATTAGCGCTTCTCTAAGTAGCCTTAACAATTTTGGTGTGTTTTTCATGKTTTTTTTCTGGACTTAATCCTACTAGTTATGCTTACACAGACTGCAATTTATTATCCTTCCATGAAACATGAATGACTAATAAACTTGCCAGTTTGGATTAGTTGAGCAGCTAACTCATGTAAATATTCCTAGCTTGCAAAGGTATATGGAAGACACGCATCAGAACTTAATTGTTTCCTACTGGCAGTTCAATGGACTGAATAATACACAAGTTGTTGTGGTGTTTTTTTTTTAAATTTGTTTTAGTTATCCCTATTTGCAAATGGATTGAGGTCCTGCAGAGACTTTTTCTGGTCTATGGTGTTGCGTTTTTGTGTATTCTGGTAGAAAACAGAATTTCCCAACAAGTGGAAAATAGACAACTTTAGCATTATTATCTCTGATGTTCTAGGCCAGCAGTCTCTGGGGAAGCCTCGTGTCATAGTTGTACGTTTGCTGGGTCATCTGTTTAGCCAACAAGACAGCCTAAGCAAAAGCAACAAATGAGCAAAAGTAAAAACAGGCTTTATTGGTTTTGCCTTTTCACATATTGCCTTTGAGAGTGAAACATGTCAACCACAGTGCTAAGAGGAACAAATGCATTTGATCTATCGGGAAATTGAGGGCGCTTGATTTTGAGGTAAAGTGACTGTCAGGGCACAGTCCCAATTTGAAACTTTGTTGCAGTTCCTAGTTTTGGTGGTAGGTGCTGAATAACTTAGAGCAATCCCCTTTTTCCTTTTTTTTTCTTTGTTTTCCTCCTACTTGTTGTGTTGTGTGAGGCAGTTATAGGCTCTGAGGGACAGTAGTTTGTGAGGCCTTGTGCAGAATTACACTAATGGGGCCCTAATTTCAGTGTCCGGATGCTACCATGCTGTAATCCTTTGGGGCCTCAGTGACCATTCCAGGGCTGCAGAGCTGTATCAAGTGGAACCGCAGGGCTGACACTGGCAGAGCTTGTGGCACACCCCTTTGAGGCTGAGCATGTCCTGCTTTGAAACGCCCGTCAAAATGGCATTTTCAATTAAAGTGAAASTGAGCTGGGTAGATTTGTGAAGGATGTAATTTTATTTGTGTGTGAATGAGATGCTATGCACTGGTTTAAGGTAGACTCACTGGAAGTTGAGGGAGTTGTACCCCCTTCATTGGTGTTGCTTGCTGCAATACCCCGTCTAGATTACCTGTTGGAGACTGTATCTACCGATGCACGTGTTAGGCTATTTCTTGCTTCCTTTGCCCTGGTACTCAGATTTACATCTGGTAAAAGAAAATTCTGTATGTAGTGGGGAACGATAATTTTCAGTTTAGCAAGGATACTGCTACGTACTCTTAAGTACTGATACTTTTGTGATACTTCATGCTAAACTTCTAAGTGATATGTCAAGATTCTGAGTGAATATGGAAACTAGTTTCCTTCCAACTTTAATAAACAACTTACATAAATTGTAAAAATTGTCTTTTCTTGTAAGAAGTTCTATGTTGTCAAGGTTGTACAAAGAATTGACTCTTCAGTACTATTCATGCTGTGAGAGGAGCTATACAATTAACGGTTTTTTCCCTGTTGTGGAGAAATGACAGACTAGCTAACTTTTTAAAATATCTTTATTTTTTAGAACTAGATTTCCTGAAATCACAGTTGTTCCCAATACGATTTTGTGACTTGATTTCTAGAAGAAATTGTATGTGAATGTATTTATTTTCTAGTGATTAAACTTTGATATGTTGTATGAGTCTTCAACAAGCTTTAAAAATTATTTTTCTTAAAACTCTTCTGTTAATACTTAGCCTCTTTAGAAACTATTAGATAAGTGAAAAATTACATAAACTTTTTCCTTTCATAGACAATGATTTGCAAGGAACAAATAGTTCAGGATCATTGGGTGGTCTTGATGTTCGTAGAAGAATCCCTATAAAGCTTATCTCAAAACAGACCAATAAAACCAAACCTGCACCGCGAACTCCAAGAAATATGAACAGGATGCCTTCAAAGACACAAGCTGGTGATGAAGGTAAATTAATATACATACTAGCCCTGTAGTAGGGAAGCGTATTATTCCGCAGGATTGTTCAAGACTTTATTCAGTCTTGGAGACTTAGAGTCCAAGGTCCTGTCCACATGCAAAACAAGTTTCAAATTTCCAGGTACTGCTGCACTATGAGGATTAAATGGTGCACATTCCCAAAATAGACGGTCTTACTATTTTGACTGTACCTTTCTGTAGAATGGGCCCAGCAGATTAGAAGCGCTGCGGCATTTCTTGATGATTTCAGTACAGAATGACACATGCTCTTAATAGCAGCCGGTGACAATTAGGAAAGCGTTGTGGTTGGCTCGTGTCTTTCTTCTTTTTCTTCTTTCCACAGAAGAATTTGATTATAACGAAGAGGAGCGATACGAATGCAAAGGAGGTGAAATGTTTGGCAATCAAAGGAGGTTCCCTGGACCCATCTTTTGGGACTATAAGGTAAAGTCATGGATGGGACGTCGTGAGTCTTTGTCTGTGAATCTTACCGAACTGTAGGTAGTCCTGGTAGATACCTTCTTAAATAAAGGTGCTTCCATTACTTTTGACTGACTGAAAATACATTCTCTGCTTTCTCATGTTTGTGGTGCTATTGCTTCCTTCTGAACTAATTCAGAATAATGGGTGTGTTGGTGATAATTGAAATAAGAAGCTTTAGTGATGTTGGATTTTGTTCTCCCACCCCCTTCTCTATCCTATCAGATAAACTTGCTGGGGGAAAAGGATGATACACCGGTCCATTTCTGTGATAAGTGTGGATTGCCCATCAAAATGTATGGACGCATGGTGAGTGAAATTACCAGTGGAAGATGCAGCCGTGGTTTCCCTTTAGGTAAAATTAGGTTTTACTATGTCTCTGAGGCCTCTAGAGGTTACTGATTTCAGCATGCCTCTGAATAAACAGCAGAAGAATATCAGGATGGAACTGGGGACCTTYACTGCTGAAGTGTTTTTGTTCCATCTGTCTGGCTGATTTCACTTAACCCCATGATTTAATAAAGTAAGCTTGAAAATGTTAAAACAAAAAATCAAAACACCATCACCAACAAAAAAAACCCTTAAAGTTCAGTGGGTTTTGACCTTACACAGCTTAGCTTTAAAAATAAGCTCTTTCTCTCAATTAAAGACTTGCAATGAAGTTAGAAAACACTGTTCACTTTTCTGTCCCTTTAAAATTAGTGTAACAAAATCCCTGAGATTAATTTAGATTTCTAAGTGTGATCTAACAGGCTTCAGGATCTGACTTAATGACAGTTAATGCTTTTAAAACTTCCCTTCCTTGCCAGCAAGACAAGTGTAATTAGATTGCATATGCAGCTTCTGTAAATGTTCATTGTTGGTATTACTGCAAGACTTAAACTTTTGCCTATACGTTTTTGCCAACTCTTAAAAAAACCAAACAAACCTACCCCCAGAAAACCCAAACTCAACACAAACTGTTTTAGAAAGTTTCTATGCAAAGATGCTGTAAACTGCTAACTACCACTATGCCTGTTCACCTCATAAGTAACTTAGTTACTTCTATTATTAGAAATTGTGTGCTGGAGGGAGGAACTGTATTCTGCAAAATGACATAGATATTTATATATGATGTCTTAACAGAGCCATTTTTTGTCTCTAGATACCTTGCAAGCATGTTTTCTGCTATGACTGTGCTATACTACATGAGAAAAAGGGAGACAAGATGTGTCCAGGGTAAGTTATCTCAAGATTTGTTATTGAAGGAAATGTAGGAAAGTGACTTCAACATCTTATTTCAGATACTGTATTAACTTGGTTCTTACTTATGTACATTTAGCAGAGGCAGTAGAGTACTCTCTGCTACACCACTTGGTTATAGTTTCATATCCCATATTTTGGGATTGTAAGAGATCAATGTTTACTTTGTTGTTCAAGTATTTGTGTAGATAACCTGTTATTGCTCTAATTTGAAAAGGAATAAACTGCAGTTTAATTTACTTAGTGAGAGTGACTCTTGGTAAGTCTTAATGTGCAGAAGGAATTTGTGAGAGTGATGCTATTTATAAATTTCCACCTCATGAAATTTTTATGTTCTTTCATAGTTGTGTTTGGAGACTTAAAAACTAGATAAACTTCAAAATCAATGAAATGTTTCTTTCGTTGCTACAGCGGGGAAAAAATTGTCAGTTCTAATTTGGGTAATTAAGATAAACTGGTTGACTTTTAACAAAAAAAAAAGAATTGCAATTGAGCTCTCTGTGATGACCATAAATCAATGTTCTCTTCCAATTTAGCTGTAATGAACCTGTGCAGCGAATTGAGCAGTGTGTCCGAGGGTCTCTCTTCATGTGTAGCATTGTTCAAGGGTGCAAGAGAACTTACCTGTCACAGAGGGACTTACAAGCTCACATCAACCACCGTCATATGAGAGCTGGAAAGCCTGTCACTCGTCCTCCAATTGAACCTGTACATCCTCCTATTGCCCCACCACCTGCTGAAATTCCTGAGCGTTTCATAATGCCACCTGAGAAACATCATATGAGCCACATTCCGCCAAAGCAGCACATCATGATGCCACCACCTCCTTTACAGCATGTGCCACACGAGCATTATAACCAGCCACACGAAGACATTCGTGCGCCTCCTGCAGAGATGTCAATGGCTCCACCACCACCTCGCCCAGTCAGTCAGGACACCTTCCGCATTTCAACGAGAAAACACAGCAACTTAATAACTGTCCCTATTCAGGATGATTCGAATTCAGGTGCTCGAGAACCACCTCCACCAGCCCCTGCACCTGCTCATCATCATCCTGAATACCAGGGTCAACCAGTGGTATCGCACCCTCATCATATTATGCCTCCACAGCAACATTATGCACCACCCCCACCCCCACCTCCACCAATAAGTCATCCGCTGCAGCATCCTCCCCAGGCAGCAGGTACTCCTCACATGGTATATAGCCAAGCTCCTCCACCACCAATGACCTCTGCTCCTCCTCCAATAACCCCGCCACCTGGACATATAATTGCCCAGATGCCACCATATATGAATCATCCTCCTCCAGGACCTCCCCCTCCTCAGCATGGAGGCCCACCAGTAAATGTAAATGCACCCCCTCCCCATCACTATAATCCTAACTCTTTGCCACAGTTCAGTGAAGATCAAGGAACTCTTAGTCCCCCTTTCACACAGCCTGGGGGAATGAGTCCAGGGATATGGCCAGCTCCAAGGGGGCCGCCTCCGCCTCCAAGGATGCAGGGGCCTCCTGCTCAGGCCCCGCTTCCTGGACCACACCACCCTGATCAAGCCAGATACAGACCCTATTACCAATGATATGAGCAATTATATGAATAGAGAGTGCTATGAAGAGGATAAAACTATATACAGCACCCTTTTAATTAAGTGTTTGGGGTTATTTTGTTGTGTTTTTTTTTTAAATACTGTCATTTTGACTGTAAGACATTTTGGGGTTTGAATCTTAAATGATTTTTAAGCCTTGGCCGTAGGACTCTGACTTCAAATATTCTGTAGTGGTAAAATAAGTGGCTTAGTAGACCACGGTTGAATTTTAACAGAACTTCTGTCTCTAGTGTGGCTAAATTGTCCTAAGATGAACACTTGTAATATTGTTTCCTGGAGAAAATGAACATGTGTTGTACCATTCTGAATATTGTTTTTGTTAAATCCAGTGTTTAGTTTCACTTGTGATATGTTTTTGTTAACCTGTGTACAATAATTAAATTGAAATATGGTTGTAAAAGTGGTGGGGTTTTATATGAAGATAACACAGACATAGTTCTGGGACACCATTTCGGAACTAATACTTTCCAAATGGGCAGCATAATGAAATATTAAGGGTACTTAAGTATTTCTCCTACTAACAGTTACCATTACTTATAACAAATTCAGGCTATGGTAAATTCATGCCACTAGAAATCAGACATGCAGAAAACTGCATTTCAGCTTTTTCTTTCTTTTTTTCTTTAAATTTAGATAAAGCAGCAAGATAAATTTATCAGAAATACAGCTTTGGGCATGACATGAAACCATGTAATAATGTATTGTGGGTTTTGGTGGGTTTTTTTGTTTGTTTTAAAGCTACTTTTGTTTTGGAAGGCTCTGTTTACATGTACACTATTCACTGGAGTTGAATTCAAACTATTGTGTTTACCTATGGCTATGTTTGCGTGGAGGTGGCTGTGAATTGGCTTGCCATGTCTGTGAGAAGCAGATAATTTTTCGTAGGGAAGTGGTGGTTGCTTCTGTCACTTTATATAGTATGTACAGTAGGAAAACTTCCCATTTGGATAACCTGAAAGTGGTCTGAAATCCCTTATGTAGATACAAAGAAATAAAAAAGCTACACATCCTTCATCTGTTTAGATTTTGCGATACAGATTTAATTGAACAGACCATAGTTAGGTGTTTTGTTTTGCTTTTTTTAAAAAGTAGCAATATAAGCAGGCCTTCAGGTCTGTTTTGGCCCAAAATTTATGTTTTATAAGCATACTTTTAAAGACAAATGTAATAAATATAAAATGAGAATGTTCTTTTTTAGTGTGCAGCTGGTAGCAGAACCAGACAATAATAAGACAGTGCTGTCTGTTGTTTGGAGTGCTTATCTTTGCATTTCTGATCAATGTTAGAGCTGAACCTTTGTTTTTTCAAAATGCCACATTTCTAGCAGTGGTGCTTTTAGATAAAGAATCTTGTGGGTTTTTTTCTAAGGTTTGTAATTTCCTACTGTTCTCGAATAATCTGAACCATCTTAAAGCCTCAGTGTTGCTATTTATTTTGTAGACCTTCTTTCCTGCCTCCTAAGTGTTAAATTTATGAAAGAGCTTTGGCAGTGCAACATTCCAAATTTTGTGATTTTACGTATGAACTGCATATTTTTAATTACCAGAGCAAGGGCTCTTTAGATTTACTCTCTGTCCTTGACTGCCATTGATTTCCTTGTGACCACGGGCAAATCTTTTAGACTACCTTTCAAATAAATACTTCTTTAGAGATGTGCAAATAAATTCTGAGAAATACAAATAAATTCTGGGGTCTACAAATGGCCAGTAAGTGTCAACTGCTTAGAAGTCTGCCTAGCTGTAATACGCTTCTTTCTAAGACAGAGTTCTTTGTTTTGGTTTCTCTGAAAAATGAGTAATTTTAAATACACACTGGCGAAGAAAAAGAGGCTGATTGTGATAGTGTGCTATGGTACGGGGTTGGTTGAAAATTTACTGTTTCAGTGTGTATGAAGGTGAAAGTGACTCTGCCAGCATTGTTTTGTTTCAGTAACTTAAAATAAACATGTGAGGAACTTTTAAGGACCCCCTTTTGTCACTGTTAAATTACTTGGTAGGAGGTAGGCTTAGGCAGGTTTATATTACAGCATATAATTTCATCTGGGAGGAAATCTGCATGTCTGATTAATACTCTTTGACTGCAAAGCCAAACTTATGTGGGACATACCTGTTTTAAACAGACTTACTGGCAGTTCTAGGTACCAGCTTCATTTTGTTTAGGCTGAGAAGGTAACACATGCGGGTTTATGAGGACACTGTGGCAGGCTTTTGTGCAGGGAGATGCATCAACCTCACCTGTGCGCTCTTGTTTTGGAAAGTAGGACATTCTGAAATCAGCTATTACCTGTCAATTGCAGGTGATGAGGAAATAAGGCAACTCTTTCCATCATGCTAGTTTTTAGAAATAAGTCAGGTTGCATACTTCTGTTATATGTTACCCACTCTGTTGTGAAACAGATGAAGGGTTCAAACTCAATAATTCTGGGTCCACTGCTATTCTTCTTGAAGTTATTGATAAAGTGCTTTTCTGAAAATGCTGTGGCAGTTGAATTGATTAAGGGAAAACTGCAGCCTTTGCTCTATCAAAAAGCACAAACGACAAATGTCACTGTAGAGAATGCATGAGAATTTTTTTCTGTTTATTTGATGCAAAGGTGACATATGTCATATGGACAATGACATATTACTCAAAAAATCAGTGGGATCCCTTGAATTGTTCAGTGACCATGGACTAAAAGTCTTTGTAGTAGAGAACTTACTGAAAAGTCATCTTATGTAGGCAGGACTTGGACTTGGGTCAAATTTCTGTGTCCTGCTTGTATAGGAAGACCTAAATCCATTTATTTATTATGTCTTAAGTATACCTATGTAACTAAAGGCACTGTTAATGCTTTCATATTTACAAAGTTAAAAAATGTCTGTGTAGGTTAAAATCTTGTTAACAGTCTTTTTAATTTGTTTATGGGGGTTTGGGCGTGTTTTGGGGTTGTTTTCTTTTTTTGTTCAGTTCGTTGGTTGGGGTTTTTTTTGCAAAATACCTGATTGTTTCAGTGTGAGGTTCAGAAATGCCGTGTATTGTATTTAACTGTATAACTGACAGTCTGAGAAATGGTGAGATGTACTTGCGAATTCTTTGGGTTCCTACTTATGTCTTCCTGTAAAGACAAACATTTGAATTGAATTAATTATGTTTATTTTGAATAAATATCCCTGTTCGTGGCAGTGATCTCCCTCCCGAGGCATTGCCGAGCAGATCTCAAGGTTTGAAGAGCACTCTGACGACATTTAAATTTGTCAGCCATTGTAGGTTCCTCTAATAATGTCACATAAGGGAATGAAAAGGGTTTTGATGATGGTTTGTGTCCACCGTGGAATGAATGAAAGGACGCCAGCAGACGGCCTGAAAACATCAGTGGTTTAGATGCTTGTCTCCTTACACTTTATCTTCAATTCCATCTACAACTTTGCTTAAAGGATTGCCTGCAACCATGCATGCTTTACAACAAGCAGGCTAATGGCGTGAACATGTACTTTATGTTTGGTTGTTTTTTAAAAAATGCAATTAACATGAAGATTGGATACCTACATGTGTTAAGTGATACTTTTCATGCCTTTTAAAAAAGAAAAATGAAAAATGTGAATTATTTTTTAAAAATCTGATCCAAGAGAATTGGAAAACCTTACTGGCTGGACTTTCCTTTTCTTTTCACTTACTGCTCTCAAAGGAGTGTCAAATTCTGTTTGTTAAAAAATAAAGTGGAAGTAGCTCGTATTCATTCCATGTTAGAGTTTGCACACATAGCAAGGGAGAAAAAACGTCTCCTGTATTATGTAAAGTCAGGTGTTCGCAAAAGCACATTTGTGGATATGCTTTCTCTGTGGATCGAGTCTGAACACCTCTCTGTTCTTAAAATGTTTTCTGCTCTGTAAAACTTGTGTCTGATTTTGTGTTGTTTCTCTCTGCGTGCATTGCCGTGTTGCTGACAAAAGCATGCACAGGGTCGCATCAGAAGGTACTGTCAAGCCTGGGAAGCTGGAGGAGCACAGCGGATTGCAGTTGCAACGTAATATTGAACGTGTAGGAAATATGTTTGAACTTTTCCTGTTCATATATATGACACTACAGGGTCCAGTGCAGCAGAGAAATGTGCAAGGTTTATATTCATTTTCATCCTGACTACATTTCTAAAGGAAATGTCAGTATTATACAAGTTGTATTTCCCCTGTTTTTTATTTTATGGTGTTAAAAACAGTTCTTGGCAATTGTTAAATCAGCTTTATATAGTAATGGTGCCCTCATAACAGTGAGGTTCTTCACTGTATTCAGGTATGTTATATTCATACTAATGGTGCACACTGACCAGTTTGTAAAGTGAACTAGCTGCATTTGTTTGGGCAATGTGAGTGACAATAATGAAGTTTAAAGCTGCTTTTAGTCTTGACTGAGCCATAAGACAGAGTGACGTTAGCAGCTTTTCCTACTCTGAATTGTATCTCCTTGTTCTCTAAATATGGGGCATTAATTTGTTGGGGTTTTTTAAAAATTGTTTTCAGTTTTGACTCAGTTAATGAGTACAAGAGATTAAAAGATTAAAAAATCCAACATAGGTCTGGAAAGGTGTGGGTGGAATAGCAGCAGGAAGCTGGTAAATTAGCTCAGTCATCTTGAAACTTTTATCATTCATTTTGATAATAGAACGCAAGTGATTCTCAACTGCTAGTAGGACTGGTTGTAATACACTTATGTTAATGGAAAGAGTGACAATGTATGCAAGCGGGTGGGAATGTTTCAATTTTTATGTAGTAATGTTTCACAAAAGAACTTCAGCTTAACTGCTTAAAAAACCCCAAAATTAGTAATTTTAAATAGATGTGAATATGTGTCAGTCAACAAGAGTTTTCTTCAGTTTTATTTGTGAAAACCAATGCTTGAACACAGCTCCAAGATAATTTATGGCGAATTATTTCCTACACTAAATAAAATCACATAAGTACTAATGAGAGTTCCTGCACTTGTTCTTTGCCATTTCTGGATCAGGTAAACTTTCAGGCATTTTCTTAGGAAGCAGAAGGGAGCAGATGCATAAAGAAGAGTGAGAAAAGAAAGCTGTCCACATTCATAACAGGGATGAGGAATAGAGAACCGTGAGTGGTGTTTCTTTTCCACTAAAGAAGTGCTTAAGGATACTTTTTCCTTAATAGAAACTTAGTTTGAAATTGAGAAAAATACAGTCTTGTATGTTATAATGCTTTTTCCACTGGACCCAAGACCTTTGAATTTTTTGTCTCTATGTTTCACACAGGCAATCTCGTCTGCACTGCAAAGTGAAAACGAGGCTTGAGAGTAGGCTTGAGCATCACAGCCTCCTTGGCTTCTGTATTTTCCATCCCTCTTGCTGGCTGTAAAATGCCTGTTATTTGGTTACCAAGCATCTGCACTGTGCTGAGGAGAGGTAGGCTCAGGATATGTGATGAATTGACACCATACCTGTCAGCTCTCCAAAAAGAAAGCAGGTATGAAATTTGCCTTTTAGCTTATTATTGAGTAAAATATTAAAAAGCGGTGTATGATATTGCTCTAACCGAGCAGCAACAGTGCCCAATGGAGGAGCAATAAATATTTAGGTTTCCAAAGGTGCCTGTCTCAAGAATAAGCCAGTAAATCTGCATCACCACAATATCCCACAAAGGAGCAAGGTGTATGTGCTACAATCTACGTGAGGGTAAACTGCCCAGAGAAATGTTCGTATTAGA
Organism: Phoebastria nigripes; assembly: GCA_035582835.1. NCBI lineage: Eukaryota > Metazoa > Chordata > Aves > Procellariiformes > Diomedeidae > Phoebastria > Phoebastria nigripes. The sequence continues at coordinate 59,149 of JAYKAV010003060.1, forward strand.
GTAACAGAGAGTTGAATGCAGAAATAACCAGTACCTGGAGCGGGAAATTGTGTAACGTATCAGAAATACAATGCTGCTGTTGTCAACATAAAATATGAGGAGTAGGGTGATTTCAGAGGATGACAAGTAGCTGGTAGGGATGTGTGACGTGGGAGTGCAAGGTGCTCTGGTCAAGGCTGTCTAGGTCTCCTGTCCATTTAAGAAATGGCAAATAGTTTTGGAAGGGGGATCTATGCTCTGGGGCATTGTGCTATATCAGAAGAGTCATTAGTATCGAAATGAATTGTTCTGAGGAGTGCAATTTAGAAAAGAATATTTTTTTCTTAACCTGAAGCCTGCCAGCAAATCCAATATGGTGTTGAAATGCAATATGTGTGTCGTGGTTTAACCCCAGCCAGCAACTAAACCCCACACAGCTGCTTGCTCACTCCCTGCTGTGGGATGGGGGAAGGAATCAGAAGAGTAAAAGTGAGAAAACTCGTGGGTTGAGATAAAGTCAGTTTAACAGGGAAAGCAAAAGCTGCACGCACAAGTAGAAGCAAAACAAGGAATTAATCCACCACTTCCCATCGGCAGGCAGGAGTTCAGCCATCTCCAGGAAAGCAGGGCTCCATCACACGTCACGGTTACTTGGGAAGACAAACGCCATCACTCCGAATGTCCCCCTTTTTCTCCTTCTTCCCCCAGCTTTTATTGCTGAGCAAAACGTCATATGGTATGGAATATCCCTTTGGTCAGTTGGGGTCAGCTGTCCCGGCTGTGTCCCCTCCCAGCTTCTTGTGCACCCCCAGCCTACTCGCTGGTGGGGTGGGGTGAGAAGCAGAAAAGACCTTGATTCTGTGTAAGCACTGCTCAGCAATAACGAAAACATCCCTGTTTATCAACACTGTGTTCAGCACAAATCCAAAATGTAGCCCCATACTAGCTACTATGAAGACAATTAACTCTATCCCAGCCAAAACCAGCACAATGTGGTATTCCACCAGACTGACTTGCTTTTGCTGGGGATGTTTGCCTGAGTCTGTATAGGTGCACGTGAGCACAGGACTGGGAGGAACAGCCCGAGCCGGAAAGTTCAGATTCCACTGGTACGATGTGGTATCATGATTTTCATAAATATGTTAAGCCTCATCTTAAAAGTAGTTTAGGTTTTTTGCTCCTCTTATTCTAACTGGAAAGGATGTTTCAGAATCTCACCATTGTGAAAATTAGGAACCATCTTCTACTATTTAGCTTATGTTTATGTTTGGCCAATTTATATCTTTTTTTTTTTTCTCATAGGACAATATTATTTTTTATCTTGCATAGCCTTTCCTCTCTCTTAGGTTAAATCCCTGATGTATCTATATCTCTTTTTGCCAGTCCTTAGATACAGGCTCTCCGTTCCACAAAATCCTCATAGCAATTTTCCTCATTAATTGCAGTTTGACTTCATCTTTCTTGAACCGGAGGGCTCAGTCCTGAAGTTCAGAGTATTTAGAGTGAAATGTCGCCTGTGCATTGTACAGTAGCACTAATATCTTCCTCATTCTGCTGGGAAAATCTGTTCTGATACAATCTATGTTTTTTTGGAAGACTGCATTAGAAAGGCAATTCGGTGACGTCCTGGTTGTACCTGTTCTCAGGTACTGTTGTGCTGGTTGTCTGGCACATGACACGTACCTGACTTAGCCAGCAAGTCTGCTGTGGCAGGCTCAGAAGAGCAGCAGGCTAGTACAACTGCCCACCGGCCATCTGACATCTGCAGAAAGCGGTCTGTAACATCTCGCTGTGATTACCACCCAAGGCCGCCTCTCCCATGCCATTTCGGGCGCCTGATCACCCACTGCAGAACCGCAGCTTGTAATTCATCTGCAAATGCATGAGTGTGTTTTCTGAATGCTGAACTTCTCTTACCTCAGCCTTCAAGGTCACCTCATTCTTTCTGTGTTCAAAGCCTCCTTGCTTTAATATTATCTTCCAGCTTGGTTTCATTAGCAGATTTCCTCAGATAAGTCCAGATTTTTGTAAAAAAAAAAAAAAAAAAAAAAAAGAAAATATTTAACAAGTCAGTGGTCCCTCCACCCTGGTACTTCCCTTTCAAAGCTCCTAGTTGTCACCTCCTCTTTAGCATAATCCATCTTTGCCTTTCAGTGCCTTTAGGCATCCCACCTTCTCCAACAGCATAAACAATTGCCCATTGGCATGGCACGGAAGGCTTTGCTCAAGTCCATAGAGGTGACATCTATGGCATTTCCCTTTGGAAGCTCGGTTTCCTAAATGAAGGTACCAGGTGAACATGGCATGTGTATATGTACCTTGTATAAAACCAAGCTGCATTTCTCCGCACTTACTCCTGTCTGGTTTTCCTTCAAATTTTGTTTTGAAGTCCTGCATGCTACAGAGACAAAAATTGTGGTTCTTGTTTACCCAGAGCACTTTCTCCTTCCCTTCAGCCCTGCCTAAATACAAGTCCAAATGCACTGTTCTGGTTACCCCAGCTTGGTTGAAAGGCCACACTAGGCTTGAAAACTAAAAACTCTTGTGATTTCAGACTGCTATTTCTTTCAGACTCCGGGGATGGTTCCATTTTCCTTTGGGCTGAAGATTTTTATACCTCCAGCACTTGCTATGCTAAATTAAAAGTTCTGTCACTTTTGGGGTTTGGTTTTTGTTTTTTTTTCTCTGAAAGGTGTGATGTAGTTCATCTTCAAGCCTTAGACTTCCAGCAGGAGTTAATTGACGGCAGTTGTACATCTGGGCTGTGCAGACTAGAGTATCAGAGTAGACTCTTTAAGTTAAACTCCTCTGTGCATCCGTCCAAGAGACCTGGGCAATTCAGCCTGCCCACCTGGCAGCTCCGCACCCACAGCTCCTCCCGAGCCGAGTTCTGGGGCCCGTGCACCTGGCCACTCTCTGGGAGACACATCCCAGGGCTCATTGATTACGAACTACCTCGATGGTATATTGACAAATGCAGCAAGCAATGCAGAGTTACCAAAATCATTATTTAATAGTTCACTATAAATGTATCCTCTCTTCTGCACTTTGTACCAGCCCAAACCAAACCAATGAATCATGTTTGGATCTGAAAATGTTGTGTCTTTCCTGAACAACCTTCCTGTTTTACAGTAGATATATGGGTCACTGTGTACACTACGCTCATGGTAGTGAGCTGAAAACAAGTTTAATAACTCAGTCTACTAGGTATCTTACAAACCATAAGGAAAACTTTATACAAGTTATATACAAACTGAAGATAAAATATCACTCCTAACTATTTGTCTGTGCTATAAATTACAAGATTACAAATATTTATGTATTCTCTAGTAACTGTACAGGTTGTCTACAAACTGTCAGAATAATATAGATATATGTACAAGTATATGCAAATAGAGTTAATATTACCTGCTGCTTCAACTCTGTGGGTAGGCTGTCAGCAAGGTATGAAATAAGAAAATCTGTGTGATTTTAGCCTCCACGTATGTACATAAATACATGTATGTACTATATATATACAAAGATGCATAAAGACTAACATGCCCATTCCAAAACTTAGAACAAAGCCATATATAGTAAATCCTTCTTAAGGTATACAGAAGTATCCTTCTGTCTTCATGCTCATCACTGTGTCTGCATTCATCTTCTGTAAGTGATGTTGTGTTGCTGGAGGATATTATATTTAGAAAATTAAATCTAAAATTTTGTTTCTGTTGGAATCTGTAGGAAATAAAAGGAAATAAATGTCACCCTCTGTAAGGAATAGCCAGGTTAGGTGCCCTCTGGTGAGTGAGATGTATGAATTTGCTCGTCTAAAGCGTTTGTGTGGGAAGACTGTGGTCCGACATTTTTTCCTTATGGGGTTGCCATGTGCTGGATACTGCCTTTCTCTTCAAGTCCGTGATGAAAAGCTGTGTGTGTCCTGTTCTTATCCCTGTCTCCAGACTCCCCTTCTGCCTGAGACATTTAGATAAATGCGACCAATACTGATGTGTCTGCCACACGGACATGCTACCAGTGAGCTCCTCATGGGGGAACCATGGTGGACAGGCAAGGAGACCAGGTGAGAGCCTGGTGAGATGGCCTTTGCCCACCTTCCCTCTGCAGACTCTCAGTGTGCAAGGCAAGGCTTGCGAGCAGAGCCCCACATGTCTTACTCCTGTAAGGCTTTGCCTTAAGTCAAGTCCCATTAATAAGCTGTCTGGATGCTTTCTGCTCTGGGCTGACACAAGAGCTCAGGGATGAAGATGCTTTTGTTATCTGACCTAGCAGTTCCCGTGAGCGGCTTTTGGGCCTGCGTTTCCTACAGCTGGAGTGCCGCTACCGGAGACAGGAGTCTTACCGTGCACTCCCGGCTGCGCAGTCCGTCGCTGGGGATGATGATATAGTCGTTGCTGCTCCCCTTCTCCTGCAATGAACACAAGAAGTTGAGGGTTAGGAAATGGATTGCTTCTTTTTTTCTTTTTTTCCTTTTTCACATTGAGGAAGGTCTTGCTTTTTAAATCTCTGGAACATGTTGGGAAGTTGACCTGGAAGGAAGGAAGCTCTCACTTGTCAGCCCTTTATGGCTCCTGCCAGGTCTTCAGGTCAGTGCAGAAGAGCTGGGCCAGTTCAGCTAAGTGGATTAGACAGTTTCCAGGCGAGTAGCATTCTGGGTTTGGTACTTTTAAACTGATTTAACATATGCGGGATCCTTTCTTGTTCTTGATTTAAGAACACTCCCAGAAAGGTCAACACCAAATTTGGCTGTACTAATTTATCTGCACTACTTTAGCACTCCTTTTGAAGGCAGACATGCCTGGGAAGCCTACATGCAAGCAGCATCAAGTCTGCCTTGCAAAAGCYACTGCAGCGTATGCAGCAGTCCCCGCCGGATGGGTGATGACAGAGGAAGGCTGATGGATGGGCCGGGATTTYGCCCCCGCACCACGGTCTTCCCAAGGAGGTGGCTTCAAGTGAAGTCCATGGCCGGGCCAGTCTCCAGTGGGAACTATTCACTCCTTTCACTAGTGGTTTGCCAGGCACCTGGACCAGGGACCACTCATACTCTCCAAATTTATTGGAGACCAGCTGAGTTTTAATCATCAACTTTTTTAATATAGACATGGTATAGAGCACATGGCTAGCTATGCAGAGCACGCTTGGGTGCCTGTGAGTAATGTAAAGGCACTAAAGTAGCAAAAGATGAAAACTGTAGTGTTACCTCAGCGACCTTTAATTTGGGGGAGCTGGCTATGTCTTTCTTCAGCAAAATGTGTAAAACCGCATCATGAATGGTGAGGAAAAACATGGATGGCTTGATCTCCTCGTCAAAAAATGCACATCTCTCCAGTTTGTCCAGGAAGCCCTCTGTGAGGGAACAAAAACCAAGCACAAAGTGACCCGCAGGCCTTGAAAATGATGAAATAGTGTATCTACTGAGTGAACACAGGAATTTCTGCTATACTGCACTGTTTTATTTATTGGAGCAGATGGGTTCCTCTTTACTGATGTGGAGAGGATGGGATATAGACGCCCATCAGTACTGGCCTGCTCGATGCCAGGCAGAAAGGAATTTGAGCCCTGTTTCTTTTTTAATGCCTAACCCAGGCTGCCCAACAGTGGGTCTGGCAGCCCAGAGCTGTACAGCACAGCGGTGGCCGTAGGTAAAACGAGCCGTCGTGCACGGTCCCAGCCCGCTGGGGACAGCATGGGAGGGATGACGCATCCGCTCAGCTGGATCTGTTTGCTATCCAAGACTGGAAAGTAAAACTGGGGTGATCCTCCACAGCCATGCTCGGTGGTGGACAGGGAAGGCAGTGGGATGAGGCATCCACGGTGATGCTGATGGAAAGGTAAGAACTCACCATGTGCCCCTGCAATGTAAATGTCGATGTCGATCCGGACAAATTCTTTCAAAGTCTGTTAAACCAGAAAGAGGCACCATTTAGATACTGCTATTTTTGCTGATAACAGCCATTATGGTGATTAGCCATGGCAAATAAACAAATCACTTTAAGGTATTTAAGATCTATGATGGTAAGCAGCTCTAAACTCAAACTCAGCTGCACCTAGAGGCAGGATGGTCTCTTCACATGGCAGCGGCCTGGGATGACTGATCCTTTTGAAAAGGGGCAGTATTAAATACATTTAGCCCACAGTGAAAAATATATTCTTTCATAAATTGTATGACTTTATTGTACCTACTTGACACATGATGAAACTAAGACTCCAAAAGGTTCTGGGGAGTTTTTTACAACTGGGAATTTGAGCAGAACTACAGTTCCCACTGACATGGTGGGTGTTTAGTTCCTATGGCAATAGATTTACACACCCTGTGTGGCTGTAGACAGTTAACTTTAGCTACTACTGTTTGAAAATATTGTTCCTACTGCTTTGTTCAAGGTCATCCCGGGAAGCGAGAACAGAAGCAGAAATGAAACTCCAACGCTCCAACTCCCAGCCCAGTGTTTAAAGACGTATTTTATATGTTAATTTATGTAAAGCTTCCCAAAATCTTACCAGGTGAAGAAAGGGTGCCACAGCCAACACTCTGCTTCCAAGAAAATTTAGGTTAATTATTTAATCCTTTTGCTAAACATTTTCAATGGAAAATGTACATTAAAATTCACATAAATGCAAAGGTTGCCACTGACTTTCCAGTCCATATAGGAATACCTTTAAGAAGCAGGCTAGAAACACAGAATAGAATCACAGAATGGTTTGGGTTGGAAGGGACCTTTAAAGGTCATCTAGTCCAACCCCCTGGAATGGGTAGGGACATCTTCAACTAGATCAGGTTGCTCAGAGCCCTGTCCAACCTGACCTTGAACACTTCCAATGATAGGGCATCCACAACTTCTCTGGGCAACCTGTTCCAGTGTCTCACCACCCTCATTGTAAAGAATTTTTTCCTTATATCTAATCTAAATTTACCTTCTTTCAGTTTAAACCCATTGCCCCTTGTCCTGTTACTACAGGCCTTGGTAAAAAGTCTCTCTCCATCTTTCTTATAAGCCCCCTTTAAATATGGAAAGGCCATAATAAGGTCTCCCTGGAGCCTTCTCTTCTCCAGGCTGAACAACCCCAACTGTCTCAAGCCTTTCTTCATAGGAGAGGTGTTCCAGCCCTCTGACCATTTCATGGCGCTCCTCTGGACCTGGTCTAACAGGTCCATGTCTTTCTTGTGCTGAGGACTCCAGAGCTGGACGCAGTACTGCAGGTGGGGTCTCGCCAGAGCAGAGTAGAGGGGCAGAATCACCTCCCTCGACCTGCTGGCCACGCTTCTTTTGATGCAGCCCAGGGTACGGTTGGCCTTCTGGCAAGCACATATTGCCAGCTCATGTCCAATTTTTCGTCCACCAGTATCCCCAAGTCCTTCTCTGCAGGGCTGCTCTCAATCCCTTCATCCCCCAGCCTGTACTGATACTGGGGATTGCCCCAACCCAGGTGCAGGACCTTGCACTTGGCCTTGTTGAACTTCATGAGGTTCACATTGGTCCACTCCTCAAGCCTGTCAAGGTCCCTCTGGGTGCCATCCCTCCCCTCAAGCGTATCCCTCAAGTGTAACTACATTCATATGTTTTTCTTTCATATGATCACTGTTCACCTTGTGAATTAGAATTACCTTTTGGAGGACTCTCATGGCAGAAAAATCGAGGAAGGACACTGCTGAGAAATCCAGAATGATGCTGTGGATGTCGACCCGGGGCACAGTGATGCCAGGGGGGAGGTCAGCACCCCAGCTGATCTGAATGGGCAAGTCTGTCATGTTGGTGGGCTGGTCCAGCTCCTCTATCCTGTTGTTGTCTAATTCTTCATCTGACTCGTGTGTGTGGTTAGCCATGCAAATCAATCCTTTCTGTGTTGACAAAGAAAAGTGTCGTAATTAATACTTATTTTTAAGACCCAGCCGGGGTAGTAGTGCATCTTACGTAAGGGCAATAGTGGTGGCAATGCAAAGCTGATGCACCCATGAGATGGAGCAGGACCCACCTGCACTTCACACTAGAAAAAGTTCTGCCTCTCCCTCATCTGGAGGAGATTGGAAATGTTGGCTTTCCTCTCATCAATCATTTAATCATCATCATCATAATCAGTTAATGATGGCCTTTTACTGTTCCCCGAAGTCAACAAAAAGCATGCAGGATTTGGGCTGAGAGAAAACTAGCTTTATCCTACCATTAATGCAGCATGAACATCACCTCTGTGGGATCTGATCTTGCCATTTGATGCCAAACAAAGCTCCAGTGGGGACATACAAGCTCTGCCTAAGGTAAAGCTATAGGTCTCTTGCTGTGAGAGCCATTTAAAATCTTATTTTTGAAATGTGTTTATGTCATGAAGTGGCAACTTGGGGAATAGCATATCTAATTAGGACAGGAGGCTGTGAGGCAGTTCTCTGCCACTTCAAGCCAGGGAGCTGGTTGCTTAACCCTCCTGGGTGGAGTGGCCTTACATACAGGCGTCATTTGCAGCTCTCCTTTCTTCAGCATCTTTCTGATCTTCCTTAGAGCTTTATTGCGTTTCCTCAGGACTCTCAGTGGGTTGAAGCCAACCTGCAGAAACAGCACTTTGAATAATTAAAAAAAACCAAACCCAGTGACCCCAGGGGAAGGACACAGCATCTCATGTGGCTTTTCTTTACAGTCATGATGAGCATGGTTTGGACTTGATGTTGCCTACCACTTTTCACCGATTCAAGCAAGGGCTCTTTTTCCTGGTTGGGAAGACATCTACAGGTATGACTACAAACCAGGCAGGCCCATCTGTGCCAGCTTTAGGAGACGAGCATGGACAGTATTATAGCAGTGATGATGCTGTAGCACAGGCCAGTAACTCCAGCAGGCTGGTACAGTGCTGGCTAGCCCAGAGCTTGTCCTACTCATCTTTGTTATGAGATGGCCACCCAGGCTACCGAGATCAGAGAGCTCACAGGTTGTATCTGCTCTGTGCCACCTGACTGCGGTGTGGGCCCTATACACATCGTTTTGTTTTCTTGAAGAAGAAAACCAAAGTTAATCATGCTGGCTGCATATGTCTCTTGAACCCGTTAGCTGGTTTTAACAAAATAAGACAGCAGGTAAATCAGGCTAATAAGGGCTACAAAAATGCTAAATTCCTGCAAGTCTTCTGACTCTTCTATCTAGTGGGTGGAGGAGAGTGGTGTTAGAAGTGCCGGTATTTGTAAAGAAAGATAGCGGTGTGACCATCTGCACTCACAGAAATAACCCTTCAGGCTCTTCTGAGGTGAAAGCCAACACACGGAGACCCAAACGTGCTGGATTCCCTGGTTCCTCTGCCAGTTTCAGTCCCTCATCTGAACAATGAATGGCTCATTACCAGTGCTCAGGGTAGCCACTGCTTATTGACTCCCCCGTAAGAGCAGCAGGAAGGGGAGGTTATGGGTGCAAGTTCGGTTCAGTCTGGGGATGGCAGGCCTCTCTGGCATGGTGAGGACTCAGGGGTCCTGGCTCTCTGTGCTGGTTATGGAAAGACTGGCTGCCTTCGCCCAGTTTGTCATGGAAGAAATTAAAACCTCTTTGATAGTGTGATTTCATTCAGCTTTTCTTCTGACTGTTGAGGTTACGTTCTTTGGGGCAAGATGAGTAAACTAGCATTTATTGGGTGTAAATAATATAAATGCTAATAAAATAAAATAATGTCCCTTTATATTATCTCTCTTTGCAGTACTTTTTTCTAAAGAACTTAAAATATATGTATGCACATTGTTATGGTATAAGTTCAGCACAAGTCAGGCTGTTCTCTTTCTCAGAGGTACGTGTGTATATATGGGATTACAGTAGCAGAAACGATATTTTAATAATTCATGAAAAAATCATCTTTGAACTGTGGACTGACTGCATATATAGTAATTATTGGGAAATTGTATTCACCTTTAACATGTCATGCAACTCGTGTTCAGAATGACAGCCCCAGACACTTACAGCAGTGATGAGTTTCTCTCTGAAGAATTCAATATTAGCGAAGAAGATAGGAGATGAGCATCTGAAAATCTTCACTCCCTCTGGCTCATAAATCTGTACAATGAAGCAAAAGTGTCAGTAACGACGTCTGCTATAGAAACACAAACGCAGCAGGTAATAAAAGAAGCATTTCTTACGTCAGTGTAATCCTTCCTGTTTCTGTAGATGTTACTTCTCCCAACATTAACCAAAACGGTGCAGCTTGGACTGCGAACAAACACACACACACAATTATTTGTACCCCGTACCGAAACCTGGCAGAAGGGAAGGATCAGAGAAAGCAACCTCAGCTGCGGTGGCAGACTGAAGCGGGACCCCACAACCAAGGGTTTACGCCTGTAAAGGATTTTTCCACACACGGTTGCCGGACTGACCCAGGCATGGGGCTGTTGGCCTTCTCTGTGCAGGGGGAGTTAATTCATAACAGGAGGCCCTGAGATATCATCGCGTCCAACAAGTACTCACATCTGGGAGCGGATCACCACGGTCAGCAGCTGGAACGCCACGGCGGTTGCTAGCCCAATATCCAGGCCAAGAAAAACGGCAGCTAAGAAAGACACCACCCATATAACCTGTAACGAGCAGGTGGACGGTAGCAGTTACGAGCATGTCAAGGACCTGGCTCGTGAGCCCAGGGTGGGAGCAGCAACAGATCTCAGCTCTGGTCCAGGCTGTCCATCTGCCTTTGGTGAGGGGTTTCATGTTACTAGTTTTTTCTCTTGTAAAACATAGCCAGACTCACCAACTAGCAACAGGGGGTGTTTCTAGGGATAACAATTTCTATGCAATAAAGGCTTAGAATAATAGAAGTGTGGATATTCTATAGGTTCACTAAATGCTCAATAAAAATCCAGCAGAAAGGCATGGTTACAAGTAAACCAGGATCCAGGTAAAGCTGAGAGTTGTAAATGTGCTTTGGGTATCAAAACAGGCAAATGTAGGTGCTGTGAATGTATATGTGACTGATAAGCACAAACAACTAGATAATACTGAGTATTTTTTAATGACGGATCCCAAAGCATTTTCACGTGGTAAATAACTGTTTGGTCACTGAGAAAACTGAGGCCTGCAACTATTTGGGAACACAAGGAATTGGCTGATGAGGAACCAGGAGCCTAAATTTTCTGAGTGTTAGAGGTAAGCAGTCCTGCCCTCCAGCCAGAAGCTTTGCCATTTGGAGTAAACCCTTCAAGCCATGGTCGTCACTTGTTTTATTGCTGTGTAACCTGCACCCAATGTGCTACATGAGTGTGAGAAAGTGTCCCTGAATGTCTAGCTAATGCAGTGGGTATTTAGATATTTTCTGTAACTTCTTTCTATATTTGATTTATATAATAAACTGTATTTTAATAGATTTTGATGAAATGGGTGAAAATCAACATCTCCAAGAGATGTTAGGAGAGAGAATTGACTCAAAATAGGTGGGACAAAATGGAAAACATGAGCAAGGGGTATAAGAGTAAAAAAGGCATGCCACTATTGTACTTTCCATTTAGTGAAGTAAGGCAGGTGTAAAAATAAAGATAACCTGTAAGCGAATTTGCGTAACGGATGACTTTCCCAGACTGCTTCATTCCTGAATGCTTGTGAGACTCAACTTACACAGTCATACTTGTCCTTCCTCCATAGGATGCCTACTTCCTTGAACTGCATGAGCATTCCTTTCAAGTTGCCAAGAGCCAAAGATGCAAGGACTGACTGTTAAAAAGACCAAAATACATGTTGAATTTTAAAGCAAGCAAAGCAAATGTTGAACATTAAGACTTAGCAGGTCATACAAATAGGGCCAAAGTGCAGCTGAAAGGCCAGGCAGCTCCTCATGGTGTGTTGCTGCTGCGAGTCGGGGTGCCCCATCCATCACACTGGACCCTCCCTAGCCGTGGTGCAGCACAGGTGTCTGACTTGAGGCTGCAAATCCCACTTATTTTTGGCACCTAAAAGCTGGTGCTGTGGTGTTTGGTGTTTGGGCACATGCATTCCCTTTGAGGGATCAGATGTAGTGGTCCTCTCTGTCGTGATCTGGGAAGAAGAACCAAGCTTTGCAAAATCCTGTTTGGCTCCCACTGAAGCCTATGGACACTCCCAATGACTCCAAGAGCAGCCCTGTCTTTGGCAAGCAGGAGGAAGCACTAGGTGAAACCAGTGAATACCTTCTGTAATGGTGCCAGGAGAAACCCAATGGCTAAGATCACAATCAAGACGATGACAGCTGAGATAATGCCAGCAATCTGCATGAGAGAACAATTCCACCATGAATAAGTGCCTGAAGGCATTATGGTCATCCAGGAAAAAAGAGAGCTTTCTTGCATTAAATGCCATCATGATCTGTTTTCTATACCTGTGTTTTGCCTCCTGTGCTCTCCTGCACACCTGATCTTGACAGAGCAGTGCTGGCAGCAAATCCTTTGAATGATCCACCAACTATATTACTCAGCCCAAAAGCAATTAGTTCCTGAAATAAAAACAAAAGAGATACTGTTCTTGGCAATAGTTCATGACAGTTATTCACAGGGCAAAGTATTCCTAAAATGACTTATTTCCTGTTGACGAAGGCACTGTATTGACTTCTGTGTTATCTACCTACCTGGTTGCCGTCTATTGGGTAGTCATGCTTGATGGAATACACTTTAGCCACGGAGAAGGCTACTGCGAACCCAACGATTGCGATGGAAATGCTGTCACCGATACACTTTTGTAGGACACCTACATCAGGTGCAACAGGCGCTTGAAATCTGAAAGACAAAAAACTCTACTCATTGAGGATATGCCTAGGGAGACAAGTTGTCAAGCAAGCGAGCAAGGCAATGGTCCAGCTCATACTGTCTTAGACAAGCACTTTGGTGAGGTGTAACACATAATTGCAGATCTAAACCCTGTAAAACTTYGGGGAATCCTTGATTGGGACAGGGACTCTGTTTATCTGCACTGGGCTCAGTTTGTGTCTCAGCAGGTTCATTTACTTGGCCAGGACCAGCCACAGCTTATTTTGTCTGAGGTGCGTGCGCAGTTCTGCCTCCTAGTTATGCATGGATGTAAGATCTGACAGGGCACTGGGGCCCTTGTACAGGCAATTTGCACACAGAAGGATTTCACTGAATTGTGACCAAAAAAAAATCCTTGCATGATTCAATGAAGCACTTCAGACAGCAGGTAATACTGACTAGTCTCTCAGGCTATCTGCTAGATGCTTTAGCTTTACCATTTCCTGCTCCTTTGATCAGGGGCTTTTGCAGATCCTAGGGAGAATTCCTCTCTGGGCTTCCCCCCCCCACCCCAGTGACCTGAAATCTGAAGAATGGAGACTCTTGAGCAGAAACAGCTGTTCCTCTGCAAACTTCATCCACTAACAGCTTCAGGGCTACAAGTGGCAATCGAGAGTGCCCCAGTGAGTAATTGGCTGCACTCTGCTGTCCTAGTTAGTAAATGTCTTCCTCCCTCTTTTTAACTTAATGTATGCCTATTAACTCTTTAGGCCAAAATTCTGGCATAGCTGGATATACTCTATATATGAATATATATTTTCTGTATGGATATACTTCAGGAGGAGCAGACTTTGAGATCTCCTGAGGATAACAGTGCCTGGGGAGATGCTGGCGGCTGGTCACAGGGGACCAGGTGGGAGGACTGCATGGTGTCATGGTGGCTTCCCAGGGCTGGTGGTGGCTGCTGAACTGTGCGTGTATTTCGAGGGAAATGAAGGGGTTCAGGAGTGAGTAGCTCAGTAAAAGGGACAAATATTAACCTCCTGCTCTGCGCAACAGCTGTCTTTCTTAGAAAATGAGGCATGCAATTATTTCATGTTACGGTGTATTCTTTGTTGCATAGATGTGCTCTAGTGAGTAACTTTTATCTGTTGAAAGTGTGTCCTCTTATTGTTGAAAGCAAAATGTTTATTTACCTACCGAAAGAAGATGAAGCAGATGATTTTAATCAAAAAGCAGAGCTTGAACCGATTTAGCACTGACAAACTGGAGAGAACATTTTGCTCCACTGGTGAGTTTTAAGCAAATCACTTACCCTTCCTCTAGTTTTCCGACAACAGCTACGTTAAATTTTTCTTCAAAGTTAACGAAATAGGAAATCAGTGCTGCTAAGACTGTCTGAAAGATAATAAACCCCACCTCCATTAGGCACATTCAAGCAAGAGTATGAAGAAACTATTAAAAACCATTTCCTTCCCTCTCCCACATGCCCTCCAGTCTCATCACTAGTGGCAGAATTATGCCCCAAGTCTGCACATCCCTTTGCTGTTCATTCCTGAACCAGATGTCATTCCTGAACGACCTTACAGGTATGGGTTTATGTTCATAAATCACATGGAGAGTATATCAGAATATCTCACTAACAACAGAGAACATCCCACCAAAACCCAGGTGTTTTCTAACAAGGTGCTGTAATAACTCTGGGGGAAAACAAGCACCACCTGCATCTATAGCAACATCCTCCAGGACTTTAGGAGCTTGCTGCCTATGTGAGGCTTCCCCCACCCCACTGCTGCTCGGGGGCGGGGGGCAAAACTCTCTGCTGCTGGAAGGCAAAACTGTTTTGTGCTCGGCGATGGATGGCCAGGACTTCAGTGGCTGCTTGCAGGTGTGGTGCAGAGGGGCCCCAGCTGTGGGACTGCAGCCGGCTGGTGTCAGAGCCAATTTCGTCCAAGGAAAAAATTCATAGTTTATAACATCTTACTCACTACAGATGTATTCAGTTAAGAACAGCTAAGTAGAGGTAAAACATCTCACAATAGCTCATGAATGCTGCCAATTTTCCCTTATAGGTAAAATGATAACCCATCATTTAATGCAGAACAGGAGAAGAAATAGTTAAAAGGCTGCTTCCTGTGTCATACAGTGATGGAGCAATTGCAAAATCAAAGAGAAGTGACCGTTACCATAAGGAGTTCTACTGGGATGGGAGTTGGTAACTTTGCTTTGTATCGATCGTTCATTTCTTTCACCACGAACACAATAAGCAAGACAACAAGGGATGTGACAAGGTCAGCAATGTTTGTTTTTGTGATCTGGCTGAAAACGCTCTCCAGAGTCTGCAAAATCAGGAAGAAACATGTGGTGCTTTAGAAATAGTAGCGCCCTGGCACAGTAGCACTATCCCTTCCAGAAGGGCCTGTATCTGAATTGCTCTAAGGATTACGCGCTTGGGATTTATTCCCTGTGGCATGATGTAGATTGCAAGCCCCGATGAATGTGCATGTGCATTGTCCAAATGATGAAAGCATCCGTGAAGGACCCTTTCCACTGGCTCTTGACCCACTCCTCCTGGCATCTCCCTGAGGGAGGGTCGGAGCAACACACATGTGTGCGATAGGAAATGTGAGCAATGGGAATTACTGAGCAGGTGCCTCTCTCCACTCCCTCTTCCTGCCCTTCTCCTTCCTCCTTTCTCATCCAACAGCTCTCACGGAGTCATATCCACATTAAATATATATAATATCAGTCCAGTAAAAATGAATAATTAAATGCTTGAGGCAAAGTTGAATGCTTAATTAAAATATGCTAACACACAACAGAAAATATTATCTGATTAGCCCAACAGGGTGTAACCTGGTGTTTGCTAATAAATTTAAAGATTGGTCATATACTGATAACACGTCTTATATTTTTCTCTTGTGTTTCCTCCTGCTTGGCTGTTTTTATGCTGAGTTCTGTTATTACTGCCTTGTATATACAGTCAGATATACATCACAGGTTTCAATAGCATTAGCAAATAATGAACACTTAGCACTTACATAGACAATGCCAAACGGTTTATTAAATCCAGGGACAGGTAGTTGAAGCATGAATTTCAGCTGAGATACCACGACATGGATAGCCGCAGCAGTTGTGAAACCGCTGATTAATGATTGTGACAGATAAATAACGATGAATCCAAACTGGAGAATTCCCAGAAGCAACTGAAATGCAAAATGAACATATGTCAGTGGGATTCATTCATGGTTTTAAGCAAGCTCTGCAACAAAGAGAACCATATTTAATGGAAACAAAGATTTTCACCTAATCCCATACATCCAGTGCTTATGGAAAATACTGTCACCAGACTTGCAATAAAAGTCAAGATTTAGCAACAAGGGGCATAAGACTAATAAGAGTCATTGCTAGAGCAGTTAAAACCTATTCTTATTTTATAGCTAAAATAAGCATCTTTAGTCTCAGGGTTTTTGGTACCCATCTTTTTACATGGTACCAGTATTTCATGAAGTACAAACATGTTAATATATTAGGAAGGAAGGAACTGTAGGAATTCTATATTAGGGTGGAAGGAGGAATTGTTTTTTCTGAAAAGAAAAATCCAAATACTTTACTATTATGAGAGAGAGCTTTTCTTTATGTCTGCATCATTCACATTACTCTCACAACTACTTTTTTCCTATCCAGCAGATGGGTTTTTGCTGTAGCTGGGGTGCAGCTGTGTGGGCTGTAGGCTCAGGTCTGGGTGAAACCAGGGATTTCACAGCACGAATCAGTGCCTGGTCACTGGAGTGGGGCGGATGTCTCCTAATCAGTGAGCTAAGGTCAGTTACGTGGGAAGGGGAAAGGAATTACTTTGGTGACTACACCAGCAGAAACCAAAGGGGAAGGCCAGTCCACCAGCCATCTCTTCATATACATGCATATAGATGCATGCAGGCACACACACATACGTTTACCAACCTGGAAAACCCCAGAAAGGAAGGTTACAGATGCAGCTACCATCACCCTCTCTTCATTTATTGCTGAGATATTCGTGGAAGTGCCATTTCCAGCACTGTCATCGGGGACCAGCCTGATGACGGCTCCTCCCACCATCAGGCTCAGGACGGGAAAGGGACCTGAGCGGTACAAGGTGTTCTTTAGACCTGAGAGGGCAACATGTACTTCTTCACCACTGAGGAGGGCGGTCGGAGTGCCTGAACTTACCCACTGAGATATGTCTAGATGTGCCAAAGATAAAATAGACCAGAACAGGGAAAAATGCTGCATAGAGTCCATAACCAGGGGGGATGTTCACCAGCAAAGCAAAGGCGAGACCTGCAAGGACAGAGACCCAGGGAAGGTGATGTGTGTGTTACAGGCTGAAGCCAGCAGTCCCTTTGCACCTCCTTGCAGGCTCTGTCAGAGCACACGTTTCCCGGAGGTACCTTGCAGGACAGCCACGAGCCCCGTGTTGATGCCGGAGACAATGTCATTCAGGATCCACTCCCTGAAGCGGTACGCTGGCAGCCACGAGACGATGGGAAACAAACCCAAGGCAATTTTTTTGAGCCTTTGTGGGGAGCAGCTGTAAAGACACAAGAGGACAGAGCTCTGTCAGTGAACGGCTCGGCTGAGTCGCAGCCTGTCTTCGGAGGGGAAATGAAGGGGGAATGATTCAGGTTCAGGCTGCCAGAGGTCAAAATCTCACTCAGACACAGCCCTGATCAACCTGCTCTGCCAATTGTGCTTCAAGAAGGACCTGGTGGCCTCCAGAGGTCTCTTCCAACCGAAATTTTCATAGCATCATAGAATCACAGAATAGTTTGGGTTGGAAGGGACCTTTAAAGGTCATCTAGTCCAACCCCCCTGCCATGGGCAGGGCCATCTTCAACTAGATCAGGTTGCTCAGAGCCCTGCCCAAGCTGAGCTTCAATGTTTCCAGGGATGGGGCATCTGCCACCTCTCTGGGCAACCTGGTCCAGTGTTTCACCACCCTCATTGTAAGAAATCTCTTCTTTCTATCTAGTCTGAATCTACCCTCCTTTAGTTTAAAGCCATTCCCCCTTGTCCTGTCGCAACAGGCCCTGCTAAAAAGTCTGTCCCCATCTTTCTTATAAGCCCCCTTTAAGTACTGAAAGGCTGCAATAAGGTCTCCCCAGAGTCTGTGCTGCCAAGGGCCCAGGAAAACAGAAGCTGCCTGGGATACAACTGTAGGAAGACTTTTAAGGGTCATAGCAGCTAAAATTCTTTAGAAAAATCTGACATTGCATTTAGTTAATGAGTTTTTGTTTGCTTTGGTGGAATCTGAGATGGAAGTTGTCAGGATGGAGTTCATGCTGTCTGAGAGCGGCAGTTTGGGCTGTTTCTTAGATACATATAAAAAAAAAAAAAAAAAAATCTCCTTACCGAAAATATAGTTTCAGGTGATCCCAAAAGGTTTTATGGTATCTGTGCAATTTCTGATGCTCTTCATTGAAAAAATTCTCCGAGTACACAGGTCTGGCTACAACATAGTGGTTGCCCACAGGTTCAACCATTTCTCCTGAAGTGTTAGGCGAGGATGGCGACTTGCGTGTGCTTAACTCTGGCCTTAGTCACTTAAAAACCTGAAATGAAGAATAGGGTTATCTCCTTATGTACTGTGGGGYGGGTAGCCGTAGCATAGATGAGTGAACTCCAAACTGAGCGTTACCACCTTTGAAGATCAAAAGAGAGATGGTTGAGACACCCGCTTCACTTTGCCAAGGTGATCTCCTGCCCTCCTCCTCCTCCCACTGCAGGACAGTGCTTCGCTGGAGCATGAAGTATTTCTTTCTAAAGATGCAGCCAAAAAGCGGACAAGATGGATTTTGAGTTAATTTATCTCCGAGTCAACCATCTACAACTGAAAACTGCCTCCCTCAAGGGAGACTAATTCCTTAAAGAACAAACAAGCGGATCCCAAGCCGTTTCTCTTTGTGGCACCGCCGGGAGGGCTGGGAGCTTGCCAGAACCCACCAACACGTGAGGGGAAAGGCAGAGCCAAGGCAGGGGTCAGCCGTCCTCTCTTGGACTCAGAGACAGGGCTGAACCTTTTGGCTTGGGTCTGTGTAATGAGGAGGTTAGGCTCAGTAGTAAAAAAGCACAGTGTTGCTGCTTGTTAAGTTATTTGTAAGATTTATCTCCACAGGTTGGACTGCTTCTCCTATGTTTCATGCCCACAAACAGTTGTTGCAATGTCTGACCTAAATACTATTTTCTGCCGTGTCCCAACCCACATTCACGTGTTTGTGCTGAATAGACCGTGTCCTCAGTCACTCCAGAAATGACCCTCAAAGCCTGCATTACACATGAGAAGCTTCAAGATTCATTTCAGTTGATAACACTGGGTATTTTGCAGCAATTAATTGATGCCGTCACTGTGCTGCTACATTTCTCTCAATGCCTCACATTCTTCCCATGTTAAATTCACCTAAATAGATGTATTACCTAAAAACATTTCTCTCTGCTGTAGCCACCATTAAATATTTAAAGCAGTACTAGTCCTAGACAGGAGCTGTGGGACCTGCTCTTGGTAGTCACAGTTGGACTAGGTGATCATTGTAGGTCCCTTCCAGCTGAACTATTCTATTCTATTCTATTTTATTCTATTTTCTTTTGACTCAGAGGCGAAGATGTACTGTAGGATGCAAAAAGTCTTTTGTGACACTGATAATAGAGTGTTTCTCTTCGTTTTCCCTCCCCTAGCAATTTCAAATGCTCCTTAGTGCCTTGGTACTTGCTGGTGGTCTCATGAGAGATGCCCAACCACCACTAGTTCCTCGCCCAGGTCTGTCACCTGATTTGCGCTGAAATAGCCTACGTGCATTTCTAATTCAGGCTTGTGTGTACTCAGTATTTGGAGATATCACAGGACAGATTTTCAACTGGCACAAAGCAGTTTGCATAGTTATGAACAGATGGAAAGCTTTTTATCTATGACAATTTTAGCATTAAAATGTGAATCCCATCCTGAAACTTTGCTACAGCTCAGGGCCCCTTATTGACCTATTTCAAGTGATTTCATTTTAGTTTCCTCCTAGTTCATTCTGGGGAAATTCATGGGTGTGTAGAAGTCCAAATAATGTCAGATGAACCTCTTAGATATGCTGGTTTTGTTGATATACTATTTTTCCACAAAGGATTCACTATTTTGGCAATGGGTTAAGCATTTTTACTATCTGCTTTAACTTAAAAAAATCAGATCTGTAATATTTTCCAGAAACTGCCAGGTAATTATTCTAACAGACTAATACTCCAAATCTAAGCTCATTCAAGACCCTGATCCAAAGTCAGTTAAAATCATACTCCAATGTCCCTCCCTCTGTTGGGATCAGAGCTCCAACCCTGAGGCTGATGAAATTTCAATGAAAAAATTTGTTAATTTAGCTCTTTCTCTGATAAATCTCAGTGTTCTTAGATTTGCAGGATGAAGTTTTATCTATCAAAGATTCTAGAATTGCTCTGTTTCCTAATCTGTGTATCAGTCTTTTAGACTTCACGTTGCAGAGAGGAATATTGCCGAAAGCCCTGTTGAATACTTCTGTTCGTTACATTGTAGGGCACAAGATGTACTATCTGTACCCTTTGAAATGTTCATAAGCCATAAGAATAAAAGAAGTGCATGGGTTACTCTTTCATTTCAGATTTTCCCCAGTGCTGCAGCTGCTGTAGCTTTTCTGAGTACTTTAGCTGTCACTCCTGCCCCTTGCCCAGCCTTTATTCTTTCCTCAGGCCAAATTTAATGCCCCGATCTCAGGGAACGTACAATATGCCTCTTCACAACTCTCCCAGTCTCCTTTGGTTTGTAGTGGTGGTCTTGTTGAAGGTGCAAGTATTTCGCAAGTGTTTTTTCCTTCCTGATAGGAACTCTGATTTACCGGCTCTCCTCCGGGTTAGCTTTGGGTTGATGGCTTAGAGCTGCAGAAGGAGACCTGGAGCCTTGCCCCAAGGGTCTTGTCAAGCTGAACCATGTGAGCATGAGTCTGCTTTAAAGACTGTGGTGCCACATGGCATTACTCAAGTTAAGTTTAACCAAGCCAGCCTGAGCACCTGAAGTGCGGTGTAAGGTGCCTTCAACCTGGTAAATGAGACCATACGGTGCGGCACCTTGCTGCAGCTAGATGACCAGTGCTGCAGGTCACCTGCTAGTCGAGCTTTTCTCATTTTGTTCCGTCTTCCATGGGCTCTGTCAGCAGCCATCAGCTACCGTGACTTCAGCCAGTATTGCCTTCCTCTTGCTCACTCTCATTTTCTCCCCATGTATGTTTAGAAAGACAAGATGCCCTCTATATAGGGATGCTTTTTCGGCTGTCAGCACTGTTACTTATTTTAGATGTTTTAAAGAAAATGGGGATATTGTTATGAGTGCCAGCATAGTGGATGCTAACATCCTCTGCAAATACCCTAAAAGAGAGGTCCGTACTCCAGTAACCCACGCTGCCTTCCCAGAGTGCTCCCATCATTAAGTCCTTGGACTCCTTGTGGGAGGTGACCAATTAGCATAATACTTCTGATGACTTCTATAATGTGTCCACCCACCCATGGGGAACAGGAGTGCAGACCAAGCTTACACCACACAGCTATCGAGTGGTAACAACTTTCACTCGCTATTGACCAAAGCTAGGTCTGAACTGAAACCCCAGAGATAACATTCTGGTTCAGTTTCAGTCCATATAACCTCTGATCCTGTTCTCATGGCCAGCAATTAACAGCATTACCATGTCTCACACATAAAAAATTCCAACTCCACTGCTAATCCCCCATGTTTGTGAACCTTTGGTAATGCATATTTTGATGTGTGTCATTTTGTTGAGGGGATTAGCAAAGGGATACTTTTTTCCCCTTATTAATTTATCCTAAATATTGACTAAGAAGTACAAAAAACCTGGTAACTTTAACTGAGTAATTAAATATTAACACACTTCACCCCACTTTTCAATCTGTGTATAGACACTCACAAACTCTACTCCTCTGCAATATAAACATTTGAAAAATACAAACAAATTCCAGAAGAGAACCTTTTAAATTTTACAAGAAATACAGCACATGACTAGAAGCATTTAATTTATAAGCATTACTTCACATATCCCATATCCAGACTGGCAAGCCAAAATCGTACCTGATGTGATGTGTCTTCCAGGAAGCTCTTCAGAAGAAATCACACCAAGATTTTATGGAAAAAGATATCCTTGAAATTTTCAGAGGCAGTGCAGGTATCTTGTGCTGTTCTTCATTTGAGAACCTCCCTAAATACTTGCAGCACTTTAATAACTAACTTCAGTTAACTTTTACAAGAAAAGGAAGATTTCACTGTGGCCTTGACCATTGAGTCTATCCTCAGGAGGGATGATAAGAGTAATTTCTTAAAGTTCTCTGTAATATTGCTTAACTTTGTTTGGTGAACTCTTTCTGATTCGTCTGCAGAGACTAATATGGGAAAACAGAGATGAATAAGAAGGACTGTCTGTTGCAATCCTATGCTGTGCATCTGCCAGGTTTCTGTTGAGCATAGTGGAAAGTGGTGACCAGAGCTCAGCTATGGTACCTTTCATTTCTGAAGGAGCATGAGCCAGTGGTAAGGGAGATGGGGCTGCTGGGTGTGCCAGCTCTGAGCAAGGTGTGCCACTGTGAACCTTCCTCCCAAGCACCCTTAAGGGACCCTAAATTGTCTTTCCAGAAGAAATTCCTGTATGCTCAGATCATTGCCAAAAATAGCCTTTGCAGGGATTTCCAACGGCCAGCTGTGACTTGGTGGAGCTGACTCTGCGGCATCCTGTGACAGCCGGTGGAAAGGTGCAGACCGTGTGTGCGTCCAAGTGTTGGGGCACGAACACGTGGCGTAGGTGGGTCGGGCTGTCCTGCAGGATCCTGCTCCCCTCCACTGCCTATAAAGGAACCGAGGGAAATCATCCTGCCTAGGCCAAAGTGAGCCTTTGTAAACATTTCCCTGAGATACCTAAAACCACCTAGGGAGATAGCTGAAATAACGTTTTGATGCCTCAGGCTGCAACTTCGGTAGCAGGTGCCCGTGCCCATGCAGGTGCCCGTGTTCAGGAGAGTGGTAAACCCTCAGTGCTGAGGAGCTGAGGACACCATAGCATCAAAGTTCTCTGATAAAAAATGTTCTTAGGACCCTTTCCTTAGGTCATGCTACCATGAACATGCAGAAACGCTTCAGCCATTGATAGCCATGGTATCAGGAAGGTTGTGGGGTGCCAGGCTCCTTAGGGCACTCCTCTGGGCTGGAAGCCAGGGCTTGCCTTAGCCTTCGGGGGTCTGAAATCACAGATCCTGCCCCTGCAGAAAGACTTTTCCTCATCTGGTGAAAGGGCATGGCATGAGCGAGGGCACCCTGTGTACTCCAGAGGGACAGTCACACACATGGGTCTAGGAAGAGAAAAGGCAGGAGGAGCCTGATATTCTGCTCTCAGATGGTTTGCACATATTTCAGTCAATGATTAAACCAGGAAATAGCAGAGCAAGCAGGACCCCAATATCTGTCCCCACAAAGTGCGAGCTCTATTGGCCTATTCAATCAGGGATTCCCTCCTGTGCTTTAGCCCACGGCTGCGGGTTCCCAGAGGGTCTTTATGGACCTCTGGTGCTTTTGAAAGTTGGAGGTGCACTTCTAACCAAGACCATAATCTCCCCTAGTCAGTAAAGATCCTGGGTCACTTCCTAAACCGTCAAGAGTACCTTCTCTGTGACAGCAAACCCCTGKTTTTGGTAACTACTCTTAGGCTTAAGGGATTTGCTGCAATTTGTAAAACTGACACAGAAATTACTTTTACCATTAAAACAACAAACATTTAAAAAGATGTAGAACAGCTCAAACCATAAAACTATTAAACAGCTTTTGGCCTCCCTCCTCAAAGTGCAGGCATGGTGTGGTCATAGAAGTGCTTTAAAACCACTTTGAAGTGTTGAATGTATTCTTAATTCTTTGTATTCACCATATGTCATGAGGATCTGCAACGTAAAACAGTAGGACAGCCTTTCTAGGACTAGGTTTAAATGCAGGAGGGACCCTTGGCTCTAATGAAGTCAGTAGAGTCTTGTCTTTGGCTTCATCACGTCCACCTGTAAGCGCTTTACTCTTGGATTATTTCCACTAATTCACTGAAGCAATAAGGTGCTACATGGAGTGACGAAGGGAATAAACACTTTGGCCTTTGTGTTTGCAGCAGTAATGTTAAGAACACGATTTTCTCCTGATGGTGCAGAAGAGGTTTTGTGCACAAGGGTCGTACAGGGGGCAGGTTGCCTCTGTTCCACACCCCAGGAATTCAGCTGTGCAAACCCCTGATTTCTTTACACTTAAACACCAGCGAAACTCCATAACCAACTGGGAAAGTGTGGCCTTTTCTGCCAAGGCAGAGCAGAAGAGGAGGAAACGAAAATTCCTCATTGCTCTGTCCCTCAGGCAGCCCCAGAAACGCAGAGAGTTCAGTGCAGTAAATCAGTCACAGCCTGATCCCTTGCCAAGTCTCAAGTACCCTCAGCTTCCTCTTGTTTTCATGGGAGCTGAAAACTACCCACAGCTCTGGAAAGCCTGAGAGCTGAGCTCTGAAGGGCTTCATGTGTGCTGCCTCCCGCCCCGGCCAGGGTGGGGAGGGAGGAAGAAGTGGCTGGAGAGAGATAAAGCAGTAACAAATTGTCTGAGCAGCTTACGACTGCAGAGAGAAGCTATTTTTCACAGAGAAAAGAAAACAGTTCTGCCGGAGATGCATTTTACTTGTCTTGTGAAGAGCTCCATGTCTTTCTTTAGTGTTAAATAAACACCAGTATCGATACTGGGAGATTAGCTGGCTGAGAATGTGAGTAACAGCATCAGCCTGTGCCGATTTCCAGTGTTTCCCAACGTTTTCCTTCACCATGTGCTGTATAAAGCTTCTGTTCTCATGTGCAGCTTTCTGGCCATGTCCTGTCTTCCACTGCCCCGCTGGTCACCCTGCTGCCAGGTTCTGCCCAAAACCTTCAAGCAAAGTATCTCTCACAATACCATTTGTTGTGATGCTTCTAGTGCAAACCACTCCAATTCCAACCCTTTCAAAAATGACACTGCTCTACTTGGGTGGCTCAGTGGGTAAAAGAAACATGTTATAGTTTGCTCAGCAGTAAGCGTGGTAGTCAGTCTGGGCACATACCGCTGGTGGGTGCCAGTTCCTCGCTCCCATTTTGGAGGAAGGACAGGGACTGCAGCCTGTGGATGACATCCTCAGGAAGATTTGAAGCCCCTACCGGGGACCTCAAAGAAAGAGAAGGAAAACTAGACGGCCCTGAGAGGTCTTCATGGAAAGCAGAGGTATCACTTGTACTCACAGACTCAGGACACTGATGCCAGAAGGAAGCATAACGTCATCTCATGTCCAGCTTCTTATACTATCTAGTACCTTGTTTTCTTTACAGCAAGTTTCTCTTTCTATTAACTTGAGGCACAAATCAAATCAGCCATGCTACTGGGTCAAATTCAGTGGTGATGCATAAAACGGAGGTGAGGATGAGTAAGTTTAGTTAAGAAGCAAGTGTCAGGCAGTCGATGTAACTTTGGAAAGGGCACTGAGGTTGGGCAGGAAGAGAAGGTCAGTTCCATTAACAGTGATAGTTCTGGATTGCTCAGATTTATCAAGACTTGTAGAAAAAGAGGGTCTGAATTTTGCTTAGTGACTCAGGAAGAGGTAACACCCTGCTAGGATATGGGTCATTGAAGGTTATCACTCCTTTGTATAGAGCGCACAATAAGCAGGAGCACTCAGTGCTGTTACGGCACTGTATCGCACAGAGGAGCTGGAAATTTCCGATAAAAGGGTTGGTGCCATATTCACATCCCTCTCATTTTTTATTCACACTTCTTTTATTACACTTATGTATTTTAATTCCCTTTTATTATGTACTTAAGAGTTATTGTGCCCTGAAAGCCAGCAGTCTTGGCCTGGATGATGGGTGTTTATATGATGGCATTGCACCATAAAGGGCACAAACACAAAATCCTGCACGTTGCCTTTCAGAGCAGGGAGAGTTTTGTCATCCTCCTCTGCCAACATTAAAAATTGGGTCTCATTCTCCAAGACAAAAGTGTCATATTTTAATCCAGTGTTAATGTTATATTCTCTCTTATGAACTTTCGATATTTTGCTTAAGGCATAAGTAGTTCCTTTGGTTTTATTTGAAGCCGCCTGTCTCTTGATTTCATAAAACAAATTAATTTCTTAGGAGATCTCTCACATCAGAAGCAACCAACTAGATTAGACTTGTTGATTCAGCATTTAACTGTATTTTTACACTGTGGCTGAATATAGCAACACATTATTTGAGACTCGACCAAGCTGGGAATCACAGCGATGGGAGAGTGCACAAACACAGAGCCCTGCAGAGCTTCTCCTGCTGGCAATGGGTGAGTCGGGGAATCTGCAGCGTCACAGCCCAACGTGCTCTGTCCTTTGGTACAGGTACTACTACATGTGCATGGAGTTATGTTTAACACAGAGAGGAACGAGTGTTCAGATATCTGAAAATAAAGCAGAGGCGTAGATAGCTTTGTTTGTGCCATGCTGGAGTGGGAGGCTCAGCCTTGCCTCTCCACCCTGAGCTCCTTCCCACTGGCTCCAGGGACACCTGCTTCAAGAGATGCTTGTGGGACACCCATTTGCAAAGGGTTTTCAGCCACATGAGAGTGTAAAAACACCCTGTGTTCCCCCAGGCTAAGGGAGAGGCATTGCAGGGGGTCCTGTCCACCTCAGACTTGCATACAGCAGCTATGTATATCCCTTGTCTACGTATATCCTGTCTCTAGGAAGCCACGTTGCCGGCTGCCTGTGGCTTTATGCCGCAGCCCTTTCCTGCTGAGATTGTGCAGGTCCGTTGTGTGAATACTATGGAAATGTGGTGCTGGCCCCAAGGAAATCTGTGGTGTCCTCACTGGGTTTCCTTAGAGGTCTTTCCCTCCTGGCAAGCAGGAGCAGATGGCAGAAGGAGGAATAGTTTATTCCTCTCTTGGCTGGACTTGGTCAACTGCAGCCCGGAACCTATTGCATGTGTTGGATGGGGCCTGACACTAGTGTCCGTGTCCAGCACTGCTGGGCCAGAAAAGGCCCATTTTCCCACCCCTCAGCACTGCTGGACCATTTGTCCATGACTCCTTTGCCAGGCCATGAGTTCGGTCTGGTTTCTGTCTCCCCAGAGATCAGTCAGGATCCTTGAAGACCACAACAGCGGTCACCTGAATTTCAGTTACTAAGCCCCAAAACATTTCTGTTAAACAAGAGCAAAGTCAAACTGGCATGAAAGTAAAACCAAAACCAAACAGTAATTATAAATGGCCAAAAAGCTGCCTGGCAGAATACAACAAGTAGCTTCTCCAAATGAGTGCCGGCACCATATTTCCCAGGCAAGCCCTGGCCACTGTTCCCAATTTCCTCTTTCAAGTCCAGCTGAGCACACTTTTAGTTGCTTATCCATTTTGAAACACCCTTAAGGGTACTGTTAAAAATGACCTAAATAAATAAATACACAGCAGATATTTCTATGTAGCTGGTGGAACATTTGAATATATTCAAACATTAAGTCAGAGCCAGCTCCTTGTAATCATTTATGTTTGTGCTCTAGATCTCCCTGTGTGGTGTACCTTTGCAGATAGCAGTGCAATAAAACACTCCATTATCTCCAGATACTTTAGACTGTGCCATTCCTTAAACTGTGTGAATTATGCCTGATGTTTCCCTCAGGTAACAGTTACACGGAAAAATGTATTTCCCAATATTTCACCAGGTCTCTTATCAGTTCCTGGGTTCCTATCAGCTTCAGCTTGTTTTGCAAGAATGTGCAAAATGAAACAATCTGGGGTTTTGCTCATGGACCAACATTGCTGTGTTCATCTAGCAGAGGGGTTCACCTAGCTGCAGGCTCCATGGCTCGGCAGGTCTGGGGTCTACGCTCCCCCACACCATCGCCAAGTGTTTGTTCCAGAGTTATTCAGGTGTGTACAGCCCCTCTCTTTATAACCATTTGAAACCACATCTGGATTTGGAAATTTTAACCTGAACTCACCTTTATTACCAGCCTGCTCTTCCCCTGGAATTGCACAAAGCGGGTAGTCACGGGACATGGAGTATTTTGACTTTTGATCTTATGTCAGGATAGTTTCAGATTATTTAAGGACCCTCACTTTCTTGAATATTTTGGTAGTTGTTAGGAGAGGAACTTCCAGTTTTTGCATTGCAATGAATTGCCACTTAAATGCTTTAATTTATTTATTTATATATTTGATTTACTGTTAACATACTTAATGTTTTCCATTTGTGGGCTCATAAACATTTCCATAGAAGTATCCCAAGTATACATTGCCATCTAACACAGAAAAGCCTGCTTTTCTTACTTGTGTTACAGACATCCTTAGAAGTAAAGCAGTAGGTTCAAAGACCACATGCTGAAAATCAGTAGTTTAGATTAATTTTTTAGATTAGTGCTAGCAAACTTTCACTTCTTTAAACTTTGCTTCTCTGTATCATACAGAGACCACATACTTTTAAAAATATTAAAATATATTAAACACTAAATAAAATATTAAATATTTTAAAAATAACTATTATCATAAATACGAGTAGGGCAAATTAAAGGTAAAATTCAAGAGCTGAGTTGAGTTAGTTGTAAGCAGAAATTAAACATTATTTTRTTCATCCCTCTCATTCTCAATCTACAAATGAGATCTTTCTCATGCTGTTAAAAAGCCCCACAGTACCCTCTGTTGCATTCACACCCCTGAATGTCCTTCCTATCTGCTTATTTGCAGACCAACACAGGGAAAAAATAAAATATATTTACGGAGATCAGCAGGTGGCCTGACCTGGCATACTGTCTGCTCGGGAGAAGGCAGAAGTAGGAAAGTGGTAATTCAGGACTATGAGATAATCCCAGCTGTAGGACTCTTTATTAGCACTGCTTATTTGAGGAGGTTTACAAGAATGGCGGCTGAGAGATCCAGCAAAAAAAAAACCAACCACAAATGGAGCATTTGAATGAATTTTCATTTATCACTTGGTGAAACAAAGAGCAGGTAGCAATGTCTGTATTTCTGTGCTCACAGTCCCAGACCCGCCAGCTCCGGGACTCCTGGGCTCATCCACAGCATCTCTCAGTCAGTCGAGCCCTAATTCCTTGGTTTTTTTCTTCCCCCACACAATGCTTGTAGCTGATACTTTGGCCTCTGCTTGTACAATGGGAAGCCTTATAGTTCACGTGGCTTAGCTGTGACTTGCATACAGCCTTTTTCTTCTTTTTAGCTGGTTTTTTTTCAGTTAAAAAAGAGGCTTATTTGCTCCCTGTGCCAAACCTGAAGGAAAGTTTGGCCACCCAGGGCTGTAATCAGGCCCATAGTTGTCTTTGGATCCCTGCCCATGGCAGGGGGTTGGACTAGATGACCTTTAAAAGGTCCCTTCCAATCCAAACTATTCTATGATTCTATGATTCCATGATCCCAAAGCGGCCACTATTGCAGTTCCTATCATCTGCAACATTATTGATAAAGAGAGCTGTACTTCCTCCAGCTGGGATAAAAATATGCAAAGCCACAAATCCCAAAGCCACATGAGCAAGCCATTTTGCAACCAGTGGGCAGCAACAGCAATGGGAAAACCCTCCAGTTTGGCGCTGGTGGCACCTTCTTTTGCAGCAACTTCTGGGGAACAGACCTTGGCTGCAGCACCTGCTGCCAGAGCTGGTGCTCCCCTTCGCTCCTTGACAGACTGCTTCAGGCTGTAATCGTGCCAGATCAAACAAGCTAAAAATATTGTGTCTAATCAGTTTAGGATAAAGGCCATCTTGGAAAAGATAGTTGTTCCAGGAAACGAGCTTCTTTCTCAATACCCAGCATCATTCCCACTGAGTCACCGATGGGGCTCAGAGCGCTGGGTTGCAGGAGTGAAACGAAAAAGTCCTTCGGGTGAAACTAAAAAGGGAATCTCCCCCACACTGAGCTTCATGCAAAAACACCTAAAAATAAGGCAGTAAGAAACTGGTYGGCATTGGGACTGGGAAAAACAGCCCTAATCCTGGACACAAGTCCCTTGAGAGCAAGCATTTGGGGGATTGGTGCATGGCAGGGGAAAGGGGAGCTGCCCATATGTACCATCCAGTTATCAAAGTCTATGAAGAAGGTAATTTAGAGCAAACAGGAGGATAAAATAAGAGCAGGATTTCCAGCAGGGCTCTCCCCCGAAGGGTGAGGAGGCAAACACTCCTCGGGATGGGGCCAACGGCACCTGGGAGCCTCCACAAGCACAAGCGGGTGGTTGCCCAGGCTGGGCAAAATGGAATCCACTGGGTAGAAACCTGCAGCTGGAGGTCTGGGGAGGTGGTCTCCCAAAGAAAGGCCAGAAAGTAATCAGTCCTTACCAGACTCTTCTTCATGTGTCAAAAATGTCTTCCCTGTCTCATTGCCCAAAACATTTGCATGAAAAAAATGGTCACACAGACAATGTGCTTGGAGTGAGTATGTTTGGGTGACGCAGTCTGGTTGTTGATTGAAATTAAATGCTTGCTCTTTGTAACGCCATAAACCCTTGCGTTTCTGGGGCTTAAAGCTCAATCCTGAAACATTATTACAAAGTGCCACAGAGTTTGAGGAAATTCCTCACTCGTGTCATAGCCCTTACAAAGGCATTAATTATAACTAACTTTTTAAGATTCATCATTATAAATATAGTAGTACCTTTTCATATAATAGTGGCTTTCATGAAAAATGCATTCAAATATTTGTATTCTTTTTATTAGCTGCCTTTATGATCAAAAGTTAATTACCTTTTACTTACTGGCTGCACTTGCATGATGTAATATTTTCCAAGGTCTGCTGGATATACTTTTTTATTTATGACTCAGGATGGGCCTAAAATAAAAACCATGTATCTAGGTACATCTGATAAATGTGAGTTGGTTGCAGTCCAATGTCACTATCAGTACAAGCCCTGATTATATATCCTCTGTCCTGTGATGTGCCCGGGGAAAAACAACCACACAAACATGTGTGTATTCCTTCATTTTGTTAAATCATTCTGTTTTTCTAGCCAATCCAGCCCTTTATTTACTGAACTATGTACTCAGAGCCTGATTTAAACAGTACTGAGGAGTCAGATTGCAGCTTGTTTTGGATCGGCAGGATTCACCGTCAGGACAAGGTGAGCAGGGACTGTCGCCTGAGCTATGGGATGCAAGGTACGGTGCAGCGCTGTTCCCATTGGTGCCAGCTCCTAATTAGCAATCACAATAAATAAATGATATACACAAAATTTTGCTGAGACTCATGATATTCTAAAGAGTGTTGAGTTGCTGCAGTTTGGGTTGGAAAGTCTGCATCGCCCAGACTAGCCTGGGTCCAGACGGGCTCTGGGCCAGCCCGCTGTGGGAAGAGAGACCTCCTGCTGCCAGCAGTGGCAAGTCTGAAAAGCTTTCTGCCTCATCTCTTGGGTGTAAAGTGAGGCTTTGCCAGAAGGGTATCCACCTCCACGAGAACCCTTCTGCCTTTCTCGTGCACTTTGAGATGTTCCTAAAGTTTCTAGGACAATTTTCTTCCACCTGAAGCTAAGTCTTAGTTACTTTTAAACAACTGGGTTTTGTTTCAATGACTGGTTAAACCACAACTCTCTATAGTGAGACATACCAAAAATTGATGGAAATTATCAGGGTGAAGCAAAGGAGAAAGTCAGGGCACTTTTAGGAGAGCGCAGGTGGAAATGCTCAGCTGCAGACGGGTGAGGTAGCAGAAGTAACCGGGAAAGCCGGCTTGCTGGGAAGGCTGATAGGAGGCAAGGAAATACAAATTAACCTATGAAGGGACTTGGGCCACGGGCTTCTGAGGGGTCTTCTGTGCCTGCAGCCTGGCACATGTGTGGGAGGGGGGTACAGAGCCCCAGTATGGCATCAGCCCCTGCGGGGTCCTGTGACACCTTCGTGTGCAAGAAGGGCACGGGGGGCTGGGGACAGGGAGGGTGGTCTGGCCGCTTTCCTTGCACCCCCAGCTGAGGTCTTACCCTTGCACAGAGGGCTGCCGGCGTGCTCTTGTGGAAGGGTGACCCTCCTGTGAGGCTCCTTCGGAGGGCTCAGAAATCAGCTGCACGAAGGAGGAGGAGCAGGGAGATGTCCCCCACCGCCCTGCTCCCAGCCCTTCCCCTCCTCATGTCAACCCACAGGGGAGCAGAAACAGCTGAGCACTCATTCTGGACTGAAAAGAGACAATTCTGGGCTTGATTTAGCCACATGAGGTAAAAAAATAATTTCTTAAGGACAACAGATCATGTCTTCTCTTGCCAACTGCTTACATGTTGGAAAACGAAACTTTGTTGTGTATACACGAGGCCATTGAAATCTAAGATTTTTCCAAACTGGTGCAACCCAATCGCAGAACATCGTGCACGGCCTTGACTGCCCTGTGCACCAAGAGCATTTCATTAATATTTAAACTTGGCCTTTCGACTCTTATCCCAGAAGCCGTGGCAAGGTTTTGTGATTTAAGCAGGGTTGTGTAAGCAAGACAGCCCTGGTGGGTCTGAGCTGCTGAATGGCAGAGCTCGCACGCGCTCCTGCAGACCGGGAGCTTGCAAGGTGCATGGGCTGGAAGTCACAGCGGATGAACCGGGCTTGTCCCAGAAAGCTGCAGGCAGTACTTCTGGTGAAGCTGTCACACATGAGAGCTGACCCGCACAGTGTCCTGGGAGAGTGAAGAGAGTCATGCCAGGAAGGAGTCCTGGTGTGCGAACAGGAACCCAGCACATGCCATACCATGGCTGTAACCTATTTGCCTTTGTCCCCATGATTGGGGAGCAGTGGGAGTAGCACGGCGGGGCAGAGACTTAGCTGGGGGTGCAGAGGAGAACAACTTTGATGGAGCACTAAGATTATAAATGGTTGTGGAAGACCATCCGTACCGTCCTATGACCTCATGTGCCTTGTGCTCACAGAAGGCAAGAAAAACTTGGACAGTTTTAATATTCTGAAGGCAGGATGGAGAGGATGAAAGAGTATCATGTCTGTGGCAGAGGAATAAGGCACCAGCAAAATGTGTAGAAAGAATAAATGACATGTGCAGAGTAGTGGGTGTCTCCTTAAGGCACTGACAAATTAGTGTATAATCTTCAGCAGAAAAGATTGAGGATGAATATCCCTGGCACCCTGCTCCTGATTGATGCAGCTGTGAAAACCTGTTTTTCTTAAGAATCAATATGTAAAGCTCTCTCCTCACTTCCTAGACATCTACCTATCTGCCTGTGCCAGGTTCCTTATGCACAGTTACGAAAACACAAATGAATACTAATAACAATTCCAACACAACCATTAATCAATATTAATGATAATGCAAACACAACCATTAGACTGGCCAGATTATACACAAAAATGAGTTGAGGCTCTTGCAACCACTATAAACCATTCTTTTTATATATATTGATATTTTATGATATTGATATTTTTATACATATAAAAAAAATATTTTGCCTTGACAGTCTAAAAATACAGCATATGAAATGCCATTGAACTCTTGTATTCCTGGTTAGCATTTGAAAACTGATCCAAAATATAATTCTTACTCAAGCATAATTTATTAACATAAACCTATGTTGATAACCTTTACACTCGGTCTGAAGATAAAATGTTTGTAAATATGCCTCTTATTTAATCACTCCAATTTTTTGGAAGATAATAGTTCAATTAGAGGAACAGTACCTTGATTAGAAGAACAATTAATGCTTGTTTAAGTGTCATTTTTATTACTACTGTCTCATTCTACACTTAAACATTACCCGAGGTATCTCACTATTAATGTATTAATGATGTAATAGCACTTGTCATTTTTTAGGACCTTCCACTCAAGATTCTTGAATTGCTTTATGACTGTTAGTGTAATTTTATAACAGCCTTCCATAGTAGATAAACATATGATATTTTTATATCATTTTCTTTACTTAAAAGAAACTGAGGCACATAAAATTACTCAGTGCCATATCAAAGGATGTTTTATTGATAGATATTTTGGAAACTTCCTTTGCAAGGACATCTTCTCCTGTGATGGCCCAGACAGCCCAGYGCACCTCTTGTTAGAGGCAGATATTAGCTCATAGCAATCGATATTCTTCATTGTTCTGGAATTAAAATAACCTTGACTGGGAGAAGCCTTCTGAGAGCCTGACCAACCTTTGAATTATTTCCAGGGGAAGAATACCATCCTTACGTTCTCTCTCACCCATGCTTCGAGTCAGTGGCAGGTCCTTGAGACTATTCTAGGTCTTAAGATCCCTGGATTGAAAAACCCTGCCCTAGAAATCTGCTTCCTCCTTTTGCTGGCAGAGCTATTGCTCTTGTGTCGCAATCAGAGTGAGGCTGGATTACTGACGTGGTTTTCCATCTCCCTCACTACCAACCAGCTCAAAATCACCACCGTGTCCCTCAGGAGTCTGCACTGATTTGCTCCATGACCAACTAGCTCATACAGGGCAGGCAGCCATGTCCTTGTGTGGGTTGTTGTGCCTCAGCTATGTGACCTGGGTGTTCAGGTCCTATTGTTTGTGTGCTGCCATCCACGAGGATGTCTCATCAGATGTCTTCCTTAATTGTTTCCCAACAATGTGTCTTTAATCCATTTTAGTTATTGATTAGGCCACCAGCAAGAATTCCAGAATTGCAATAACTGCGGTTGAGATTGTTTGGGAGGTCTGTGAGGGGCATTGCAGGTATTTGATATTAGTCTGTTAGACATTAATATGACTGTACTCCACAAATATGTTAAGAATGCGGCTATACAAAAGGCACCTGTACCTCTGTGCAAAGGACGGTCTGAGTGGGAGTTCCTGATCTTCTAGCTCTCAATATTAGAAACAAAAAAGTGTAAATGAAACTAGAGAGAACCAAATTCAAAACCCATGAAGGAAATCCTTTTTCTCTAAGTGCCCAACTCAAGGTGAAATTCCTGCCATACAGTGTCGTTGAGGCCAGTAGTCTGACAGGAATTTAGCAAGTGAATATTGACTGCCCCACTTCGCAGCTGCAGTGCTCCGTGCTGAGCTGCAGGTCTTTGCAATAAGCTCCCGTGCATAGAATCTGCTTCAGGATGAATTCTGGGATGGTTTCAGTCCAAATGGTTCAGGCATTTCTAAGAATATGACTTAGGAAGAGTGCATTCCTTTTCTGCCAGCTTTTATTTGTGAAATGTCCACCTCTGCTCACTGACGCTCCAACTTACCCCACTTGCTCCATGCAGTGGGCCTCAAGGCTGCAGACCTGCTGAGAGGGGACCAAAACAAAGCCAGATATTGGGTCTCCTCATTTCTTGTTATCACTTTTTAAAAGAGCCCAGAAACAAACACTAGTTAAAGAAAACTATTAAGATTGCAAAGTGAAGCATCCCAAATYAGGACGTGACAGAATTCAGGTTGCTTATGTGCATATATATTGGATATAGACATTAACTGCAGGATCTCATGGCTGTGTCCCACGGGACCCTTGCCTCTTTCAGATCAAAAGAAGTCTCTGCTGGAGATGGATTGGGTGGCTCATGGAAGAAGGCTGATGTGGATGCCCATAGCTGAGCTTGTCGCACTCAGCTGTCTTTACGAAAAGATGGGCACATCCAGGGTGTGATTAGCCCATCTTCCCATGGTGGCTGTCTACAGGAGGTCATCTGAATTGTGCCTTGTGAATATCTGTCACTCCCACTGACTGCAGCGGCACTCCACAGGAGTCTCCCAGATGCAGGTGTCGACTTTGCAGATGTTTAAGGTCCAGTGATTCGACTCCTATCCTTGGAGGTTTGAAAAAGTTAGAGGGCTTCAGGAACAGAAGATGAATTTCCAACATCTGTCTACTTTGGGTCATGACAGAGCAGTGTAGATTCTTTCTTGGTGCAATAAGGCAACTCCTGTGTTTGTTTGCTGAGCTGACAGTGGCCTCCTGGATCAGCTCAGTCAGGTGAGCTGGGATGATCTAAGGGGCCGTGGGTGCTAACGGGGAGGTCCTGCTCCCCTCTCCAGCATCCTGACACCTCTGCTGTGCATTGCCCCATGGCAAAGGTGCTAATGTGTAGCTTGACTGAGGAACAGATAGAAAAGGAACAGTAAGGAGAAGAGGGGAAAGATGAGTGGAAACTTGGCAACTACCAATGAAGAYAGACACTGTGGGTCTGCTCTGCAATTTTCCAAGTAAACCTACTAGATGTCCCCTTGGCATAGTCAGATCACGCTTTTACAGCATAAATCAGGTTGGATTTTCAAAGCAAAAGCTTTGAAATGAATCTCTACTACTAGGCTTCCCCCAACAGCACTGTAATTGGGCTTTGTGGTGGCAACATAATGCACAGTCCATACTCCCAATCCTTACCCAGCCCCAGTGCCTTTTGGAGTTTTCAATTTCCCTCAGCTCCTTCTGSAGGGAGAGAAGTTATTTTAGAGTGAGGCAGAATAAATATGCTTGAACCATGGGCGTGGGGAATCTGGAGTTGAGCTACAGCATAGTTACTCTAAATTTAGTTCTAAATGCACAAAGAGGTAAGTCACTTCAGATGGCTGCTGCTGCAAAAGAAATGGATGTAGTAATATCTCTGGTGAGCCATGGAAATATCCCTCCAGAACAAACTGATAGAGAAAAGAAATGGATTTTAACCCATGTTTTAGGGTGTTGCTGAATCAATGTCTAAATATGCCCAAGTTAATAAGGACATTAGAGGGAGTGAAAATCTCTGAGATAAAGATTCCTTAATCCTGCAGAAGGACCAGATCTGGAGTCCTCACAGGTGCTGACAATGTACTTTAGGCTACTGCTTGGTGACTTTGGGATGTTAGAGCATCTGATGACCCAGCAGGGCA
This sequence comes from Phoebastria nigripes, assembly GCA_035582835.1. Taxonomy (NCBI): domain Eukaryota; kingdom Metazoa; phylum Chordata; class Aves; order Procellariiformes; family Diomedeidae; genus Phoebastria; species Phoebastria nigripes. Next base: position 95,638 of record JAYKAV010003060.1, read on the forward strand.
GTAGGGACAAATTTGCCCAACAGTTGGCGCAGGAGCATTACCTTTTTGGGTGCTTCTTTTTTTATTCTATTTGAAACCAGCCTCAAAGATCCACAGACATCCTCTTTCCAAAGAAGTTGAGCCTTGCTGAGCTTATCCAGGCACTCCTATCACCCTGAAGCTATGTTTAGGAGTATGGCTACACTTCACTTCCACTCACGTAGACATACGTGAACTGGCTAAAACTGGTTAATTTAGATGCTGATGACAGAAAACAGTCCAGTCTGACTTGCACCTAGTTGCATATAAATGGCTCCACATCCTCTTTTCTGCTCTGCAGCTGCTGGGTTCTTGTATCCAATATTTTTTGTATTTTTTTTTCATCTTACTGGCTCCCTGCCTCACTTCTGACTATGCTTTAGCCTTCCTCCAGCACTGAAAAGTTGCCTGCAAGTCCGTGAACCTGGATGCAAGGAGACTTCTCTACTGAAGAAGTCACGGGGGTAGCACAGAAGGTCTGTCCAGGCTCCTGCGCACCTGGGTCCAGGAGTGTTGTCAGTAGAAGCACATTTGTGCTGGTGTCCAGTTCAGGATTAGGAAAAGTGACTGAACTCAAGCACGTGAAGTGCTTTCTAGGACACAATTTAGAGTGAAAGACACAATGCACAACATGTTGGGCTGGAGTGGGGCAAACCAAGCTGCCAGAAGGGAGCGCAGGCCTGCTGCAGGCAGGCGAGTGCGGTACCCCAAACTGCATTCCCAGGGCGTTCTCCTGCTGTAGGGCTGGGACCTGCCTCCTCCACACTCCTGCCATCCCAGCACTGGCTGCTCTCATGCACTGAAAGCTGGAGACCCTAAACAGAGGGAAAAAAACTTTCCAGACAGCTCCTAGCCCATCTCCATGTTAATGTGTTAATGAGACCTTGTGTTAAGATGTAGAACAGAAGAGAAGGTGGAGTTCACATTTTTGGGTTAAAAGTTTATTAAGGCTGGCTGGGGAGGAATAGTAATTAATAGTAATTAACATTCATTATCTAGTAAACCTCTAAAGATAGCCCTGTGGCCAGTTTAGAAGAATTATGTCTTTATTGTTGTTCTTTCCTTTTATGTATGAGTAATTACAGTATGAGTAATCTATCAGGATCATCTTCTCTGCCATATGTGCACTTTTTAAAAGTGGAGGTTGTAAGCTAGTACATGATTTTGAGTCTCTCTCTCTAAATTACCTCTTCTCTTTCAGTGCCATTTCCAAACTTTCTGCCATAGATTTATTTTATTTGAGCACCTGCAGCCTCCTCCTGCAGTCTCATTGGGAGCATCTACATCAGTGTGTTGTTTCAGAACACAAGTCCACTTTTGTAGCAAATCTCTTGATCATCTCCCATTCCTCTGCTTTGGGTTGCATGGTGGAGCAGCCTCAGACTGCATGAACCAGATTCCTGGGGATGGGAACAAATGGGAAGATGTGCTCCAGGGGTGCATCCAGGAGCAGCTGCAAAGGAGAGTTTAACAGAGCCAGGCTACAGCTTATCCAAAATAAAGAAAAGCACTGAAATGTGGATTTCAGGTCCTCAGCACCAACTGCTTTGCTGTACAAATCCACTCCTGTTTGTACGTATGTTGTGGTTTAACCCCAGCCAGCAGCTAAGCCCCACTCAGCCACTTGCTCACTCCTCCATCCAGTGGGATGGGGGAGAGAATCGGAAGGGTAAAAGTGTGAAAACTTTTGGGTTGAGATAGACAGTTTAACAGGTAAAGCAAAAGCCGCGCATGCAAGCAAAGCAAAACAAGGAATYYRTTCACTGCTTCCCATCGGCAGGCAGGAGTTCAGCCATCTCCAGGAAAGCAGGGCTCCATCACGCATCACGGTTACTTGGGAAGACAAACGCCATCACTCCAAATGTCCCCCTTTTTCTCCTTCTTCCCCCAGCTTTATATGCTGAGCATGACGTCATATGGTATGGAATATCCCTTTGGTCAGTTGGGGTCAGCTGTCCCGGCTGTGTCCCCTCCCAACTTCTTGTGCACCCCCAGCCTACTTGCTGGTGGGGTGGGGTGAGGAGCAGAAAAGGCCTTGACTCTGTGTAAGCACTGCTCAGCAATAACGAAAACATCTCTGTGTTATCAACACTGTGTTCAGCACAAATCCAAAACATAGCACCATACAAGCTACTATGAAGAAATTTAACTCTATTCCAGCCAAAACCAGTGCAAGGTACTACATGTTAAAGTAGAGGTAGCTCTTGCCCTCTGTGCCTGTTCACTTCGTAATGCAAGTCATGCTGGTTTTATTTGGTTTAACCCTCATTTTTTCCGTATGTTTCTTTTTCTTTCCTTCCTTTTCTTACACTTATATACAAGTAGTTTCAGGCAACATTTGGCTTGTCGTTGTTTTACTACCTGCAAAATTACATTTCTTCATTGCTGAAACACCAACCCTTAGTGTAAGGACTAGTTGTATATCATTCTAGATTGTCTGAATGTTATTTAACCTCTTCTTTCTCTACCCTATGTATCCTAATGATAAACACAAAAGGTATATATAAAGTTTTTGCTTATAAACTTTCACTTATAGACTGCAGGTGAAGACCCCCAGGTTGGAAGGACTTGATGATTCATCAGTTCATCCTGGACTACTTAAGGAGTCAGAGAAGCAACCTCTGACTGTCTTCAGAGACCTGGAGAAGGAAAGGACATCGGAGTCTTGCTGAGTGCGAAAGAATTTACTTTATTTTTAAGTGAAGGAGAAAGGAGAACCAAAGGAATCTGAGACTACTTCAACACTTTTATATAAATTTTAGCACCTTGAAGATAATAAAGAGAGAAGCAATAATGAACAGACATTTTTCAAGAACAAATTGTATCAAACTGATAAAACCTTCTCTTTGATAGAGTAACCAGCCCAGGGTAGATCTAAAGTAGACGTGAAACTTTCTAACGATAATGATACTAGAGCTGAGGAATAGGTAGCCAGCAGCATCGTAAAATCTCCTTGGAGCTCCTAAAGAGCAGGTTAGATAGCCTCGGGRATGGCTGGGCAGGTGCTGAGAACAAGGACACAGCACCTGTGCTCCAACTTGTGCCCGTTGCCTCTACTACCATGTTTTCTTGCATTGGGGAGCCAAAATTGCACACAGACCTTCAGATGTAGTGCCACAAGCACTGAATAGAGGGAAATAATCCCCTCTGTTGACCTGCTGGCTACACCTTTGCTCATGCAGCCCAGGAGGCTGTTGGCCTTCCTTGCTGCCAGGGCACATTGCTGGCTCATGGTCAACTTGGTGTCCACCAGGACCGCCAGGCCCTTTTCTCCAGAGCTGCTTCCTCGCCAGCTGGAACTCAGCCTACACTGTAGCACGGGGTTAATGCCTCCCAGGTACACAACATAATGTAGTATATTAACAGACTAGCACACAATATCACAAGTAAACAGTAATGTTAATAAAACTAATCTATATCAATCACGGTTCTTAAAGGGCAAACTGCAGATTAGCATCGTGCGTGCACCTTGATTTTCACGGTGTCAGTTGATTTGCTGTACTAGATCAGGGCATTCTCCCATCCAGGTACCACACAGTACAGGTACAAYGTTAACATCGCAGCAATCTTAGATGCAGGAAATACGCGCTGTTTATCTCCCTGTTATCACCGAGAAAGCTCCAAGCTGCACAATAACATTGTGCTTCAGGGAGAACTTTGACTTTCATAAAGCCAAGATGATCTAACAATGGGAATTTATTACTTCTAAGATTTTCTGTCTGAACACAGAAAATGTCCCTGACTCCTGGTGCAAAATTTTCTGTTAGCCACAAAACCCTCTTGCTCAGGGGATTTGAAGGCCAGATCCTGGATTAGGAGAGCAGAGCATGAGAAAACCCATCCCCTGAGTAGAAGTGTGCCATTTCCTTGATGTAATACATATCTCTTGAAGGGCATCTGCGAGTTAATTGCCTTGTTATTTAGGATTTATTTTTATTTTAATTGTTTGCCAGAGCTTTTGGAATTGAAGAAAATGAAATACTGCATAGTCATTGCATTTTTTATGGTCTTGTTTGGGGACAAAAGTGAGATTTTAGTTAACATGAAAACTTGTGTGGAAACTTTCCACCTCAGTTTAGATTTACATGTTTTCCAACAACAATAGAACCAATGAATTTTACAGGTGTTTAAGAAATACAAAATATTTGTAGTTTTGGTTTTGATTTTTATTAAAAACCTGAAAGTTTAACTGGAAGCTTAAAACAAATGAAAGTGCTTTTTTTTTTTTTHAATGTGAAAATTGACTGGCACTTTATGATCAGCTCTGATATAAATGTTTTTTAAGAAGTTTAATTGGRCAATGACAAACTGAGCACAGGAAAAGGAAAACATCAGTAATACATAATCCTATCCTAATTCTCATTGTGAAGACTTTGAATTATGGGCACTGCACAATTTTATCCTGCAGTGAATAATCCTTTTCTTTTGCGTAACCTACTAGAAATAACACAGACTTTTTCCCATGTTTAAACCAGGCTTTTGTATGCTGCATTGGCCTCATCTGTAATCTCCTCTCTAGATAGAAGGTCACAAATTTTCAGAACTGAGTAATGTGCAGGGAACAGAATTTTACAAGGTACACCAAGTTACTGATATGCAAAGCCACTCACTGCTATTGCGAAATAATTAATACCCAGGAGGAAGTCAGATGGAAGGAAATTGGAGGGAAGGACATCAGACATAGAGCTCCCACTTTCTTTCTGCAGCACAGACTTGATAAAGTTAAGCAAACTGATGACTAAAGGGAGATTAATCTCTGCCTCCTTTGAGGGGAGTGTCCCTGGGACACCCAGGGCAGGACCCAGTTGAACTGCCTGAGATGCCCAACTAGCACCCAAGTTCTCCATGCCTATGGAGGCACTCCTTCGTAATTGGGATGAGCTTTTTTCCCACCAGCTTTGACTATTTCAAAGTTAGATGTTTAACGTAGGTCACCTGGGTCCCCTCTCTGCTCAGCGGATGGCAGTGCTACAGTCAGCCATTGGAGGGCAATCCTTGACACCCACCTTAGGACAGGATGAATAACCCTCTCAACTTGCCAGTCTTTCCGTGTCTCCCATAGGAGCCCAGAAGACTAGCTTTCTATTAGACCTGCTAAACCAGATGTCCAACCTTGACAGCTGCAGTGAGGTGAGACAAGTCCTGCCTTGATTACTCACTTTCCCTGTATAATAAAAGCAGAGGCAGGAATCCTTGAAGGCCCCAAGGAAGATTATGTTGGCCTTGGTGCATGCATATAAGATAGGCAGACAGGATCTCCTGAGTGCTAATTTTCAAAGGCACCTGCTGACCACCCAGGGAATTTAGGTACTTGCTTTAGGAGGATGGCTTCACTAGGTGCCTAACATTTAAATGCAAAGAAGAGTCACACCCTCAGGTGAGGCAGCTGCATTGCACCTCACTCACAAGCCTACTGCCAGGGGCAGGATGCCGGGTGTTTAACCATGGTGTGTGACGAGGCCTTAGGTATGTCATAGTTACAGCTTGGACTGATGCCCTTTTCTGTGGTCACCATGTGGTGTGAGAGAACGCAAATGGGTCCTGCCACCAGACCCAGCTCTGGTGCCCTTTGTAGGGTCTGGGACTCCTGTCTAACTTCCCTTTGGCTCAAAAATGCAGTGCTTCAGCCTCCCCGACCCCCTGCTTGCCTCCGTGTGCTCCTTCAGAGCTCCAGCTAACAGAGGAATGTCCCAACCGCTTAACTTTTGTGCGAGAATTTGGGAGCCACAGATCTTTGTAAAATACCTGAAGAACAGAGTACATACCAGGACTCCTGATAGGTTTTCGAGACACTTCTCCTGCCTCTTCGGTGAATCTGAGGTATGGTGCTGTTTTGCATCTGGCCCTGTCCCACTTGCCTTTCTCCTTCCTATTTATCCCATATTGCCCACATATTGGTGCAGAACCTCAAACAGAGGTCATGGACTTGCTGTAGCTTTCTCTCCACTTCTCTGCTCCTCTGGCTTTAATGCCTGAGTGTTAGGAAGCTTTTGTAAGCAGAGCAGTAAGCTGAGCAGTTTGGAAAGCAGTACAGTACCCTGCTTTGGACACGGGTGCAGAACAAAATGCCACCCCTGTCTCTTTCTGGATATACCTTACCCTGCCATGGTGCTCACTCTCACCAAAGAGAAGAGTTTACTGAAAGGATTTACCAAAGATAGGAGGAATCATCTGAAAATGTGTTTTGTGAAATATGGCTTTGCAAGGTACAAGACACTGATGGCCACCATCCAATCCTTGGATGCAGCGTGGAAGGTCTTTCAGTTCTGTTTTCCCAAGTCAGAGCCAGCGTAATATTCTGTCTAGACTGATAATTTGATAATCTTGATGTGTACAAATAAACATGTGTGCATAGGCATATGTGTGAAAATGCCATTTGTAATGCAAGAAAATATTYGATATTTCAAAGAAATATAATGCTCTAGGTTTTTATGTTTTTCAAAAACATCCTTGCAGATCTCCATTAGTCTATGCAGTCATGTTGCCCTCTGTTGACTTCAGTGTGTGCCTGCAGCTTTCCTCCTCTAGCTGCAAGTCAGAGCTGACTCTTGCTCTCAGGGCAGCTAACCAGAAGACTTCATGGTGCAGTTCATTGTCCTGACACAGAATCACAGAATGGTTGAGGTTGGAAGKGATCTCTGGAGGTCATGTTGTCCAACCCCCTGCTGAAGCAGGGTCACCAAGAACTGGTTGCCCAGGACCATGTCTGGATGGCTTTTGAGTATCTCCAAGGATGGAGACTCCACAACCTCCCTGGGCAACCTGTGCCAGTGCTCGGTCACCCTCACAGTGAAAAGGTGTTTCCTGATGTTCAGAGGGAACCTCCTGTGTTTCAGTTTGTGCCCATTGCCTCTGGTCCTGTCATTGGGCACCACTGGAAAGAGCCGGGCTCCGTCCTCTTTGCACCCTCCCTTCAGGTATTCATGTACATTGATGAGATCCCCCTGAGCGTTCTCTTCTCCAGGCTGAACAGTCCCAGCTCTCTCAGCCTTTCCTCACAGGAGAGATGCTCCAGTCCCTTCATCATCTTTGTGGCCCTTCGTTGGACTCTCTCCGGTACGTCCATGTCTCTCCTGTACTGGGGAGCCCAGAACTGGACCCAGCACTCCAGCTGTGGCCTCACCAGTGCTGAGCAGAGGGGAAGGATCACCTCCTTCGACCTGCTGGCAATACTTTGCCTAATGCAGCCTGGGAGCCTTGGGAGCCTGGTTTGCTGTAAGGGGACATTTCATGCGTACTGATGAATGCAATAAAAAGCAGGAGTGTACCCAGGTACCGTAACCTCCGTGTTCACAAAAGGAGTGCCACAACCAAAGAAAGGTGAGGTAGAGTCATGCCAGGAGCAACAGAACAAAAAGCACTCGGGTGATCGTGGTTTACAACTACCACAGTCCTAAAGGCAATCCACTAAGGATCTGCTCTTTATGGTCTTTATTACTCAGAGATGTAAAACCTCAAGAAAATATTTTAACAACCTCCAAATTCCAGCAAAGTCCCCAGGAAGGTTCAGAAAGGCAGTCCCAGCCACCACGACCCCAAGTGACACTCAGCTAATGGGCAAGGCTGTTCAGAGGTGACTGCCAGGCCTGCGGCGAACRGGAGGGAGGGGTCCAGCCCTGCGCTTACCTATGCCCCTTTGCCTCCCCACTTCCCCTGTCCACCAAGACATACTTTGATGCTTTCTGCATTTCTCCGGGTCCCCTACAGYCTCTCGCTACTCCTGGGTCCCTTCACAATCGCCACACAAGCCCCCTTCCCTTCGGTGGCCAGGGTAATCATCAGCATCTTCTCTAATTTGAGAAAACTTCATGGTGCAGCATGAACCCCGTGGCTGATCCTTCCGGCTGGGACACAGGGAGTGCAAAGAGATGCTGCATCTCTGCAGAGATTTCCCCACGGGGCTTTCCAGCAGGTCTGCTGGAGATTTGGCTTCACCCTCAGAGGGGGACGGGGATGGGCAGCCATCTGCTCTGCCCTGTCCTGTTCTTGCACTTGCTACCCAGACATTGCACTCTTAGCAAGACATGACGTGCCCAAAGCGTGTCCTTCAGAGCCTCGAGTCATTTCTTGTCGCAGAAAATGGTCTTGTTCATTGCTAACAATAACAACGTGCTCACAGCATTTAGATCTATGTCTGAAAAAAATTTAATTTCCCCAGAAATACTCACGTGCTGCTGAGCACTGCCTGTGCAGAGGGGAGGGCTCCGGTACCCTGCTGCGCACCAGGGCTGGGAGGCCGGGGGAAAGGCCATGGGGAATTAAAACCTGTTGGCTGAGTACTTTCAGTTAGGTACAGCTGGAGGATTTTTGCTTTTTATTCTCCTTGGTCTGCTCATTAGTGAGGATGGGAGGAAACGATGGGGCCATGATTCTTTTGCTGCAAGCATTGAGGACTCCGGGATGCTTTCTCATTAGCCAGCCTAAGAGTTAGGGATTTAAATGTAAAAATATCAGGCACATCCAGTCTCCAGTGTTGCAATCAGAGAAATCCTTATGTAGAAAGTCAGAAGAGGAATTCTGCCCACTGAATATGGCCTTTCATTTTGAACCCAGGCGCTTTCACACAGTGTTATTAGGTGCTGGCACCTTCATTAGCTAATGCACTTTCAACAGATCTGACTGTATTTTATTAATGGGTGAATTGCTCTTCTCCCAGATGGGTCTTCTAAATAATGAAGAGGCGGATGAAACGTTCTACAAGTGGCTGGCAGAAGTCTCG
>JAYKAV010003060.1:105726-266560 GCA_035582835.1 Phoebastria nigripes
TTAGGAAAAATTTCTTTACTGAAAGAGTGGTTAATCATTGGAACAGGCTGCCCAGGGAAGTGGTKGAGTCACCATCTCCGGAAGTATTTAAAAGACATGTAGATGAGGCGCTTAGGGACATGGTTTAGTGGGCATGGTGGTGTTGGGTTGACGGTTGGACTTGATGATCTTAGAGGTCTTCTCCAACCTTAATGATTCTATGATTCTATAATTTAAGCCTGCTCTAATCAGAAAGCCTGGCATTTATGAATATTACGCCTCTCTTCTAAGGGATCTCCAAAATTTGTGCTCAATGATTTGCTTCTCTGTATGGCAAGTAACAGAACACTGCTACCTGGTGGAAATCTTGAGTTTATGCAAGAAATTAGAAAGTAAGTCTAGAAAACTTGAGAACTCTTTTTCACAGAAAATATTTTCACTTTCGGGCAAGGTGGGAATCAATATTATGAACTATGTTGCATATTACTTACCTAAAGCCACATTTAGATGTTTTTAGCATAAATTGAACAGAATATTGCACATGTGCTAAACCAGGTGGAATTCAGTATAGAAGGGAAATGGTCTTGGCCCGTTGCTGTTCCCCAGGCAATGAAGGATTTAGGTTTTCAAATACTGATGTGCTGAAGTGCAAATAACAGAGGACCGTGGGGTGTGCACCCTTTTTTCTAGAGAACAAATAGTCTGGAAGAATATAAATAGCACTAAATTAAACCGTGCCAATTATAAAAATGTCTCAATATTCTAGTTCAATTTTTTTCCCGATTAAATAAATTGAAAGGAATTATTCCAAGTAAATTGAAATTCTTTCCAAAATGAAATATCTTAGATTTTATATTTTTGAATATTTAAAAATTGAATTTGTGTACATTTCACTGTCATTTATATGAAGAGGTTTCATTCTGAAAAATGAAATATTTTTAATTTCTCCGTCCGTTCCCAAATTTTATTTTGATTCGTTAGATGTGTGTTTGTGAGCTGCTTTGCTTGACTTGAATATTCATTTTAGTGCCAGGTAAGGCCACGATCGCCTGTGCAGATCCGCCCCAGGAGCGCCCTGCCCCTTTAAGTGGCTCATCTGCATGTCCCCGCCCCGGGCCCTCAGGCCCCGCCCCCGAGCGCCTCCCTCTGCGCTGTACCGGGCGGCCGCCTCTGCTAGGGGCCCTCGTCGCGCGGCGGCGCCGGCTCCTCCCGCCGCCCGCGGCCCGGCCGCCGTTCCCCCGCCCTATTGCGCCTGCGCGAGTCCGCGGAGTCCTTGGAGCGGCGGCTGAGGGGCGCAGGCCGAGCGCGGCGGATATGCAGCGTTGGGGACGCGTCTCCTGCGCGCTCGCTCGGGTACGGCGCCAGCAGGGGACGGCACTGCCGCGGGGCGGGCGGGCAGGCGGCGGGGCTGAGCCGCGCCGCGCTCGGGAGCTCGGGCCTAGGCTTTCCTCACGCCCCCCCACCCTTCGCCGGGAGCGGGTGTGGGGGCGGGCGGAGACGGAGCAGGCGCCCTGGGGCGGGCGCGGCGGCTGGCGGTCGCGGGGCTTGGCTGCTCTTCCCTCCCTTCTCTGCTTTCGCCTCCTTCGCAGCGAAGGGGAGTCGCTCCTCACCCAGCGCGGCCTCGGCTCGGCTGAGGTGACACGGTTCCCGCGGCGTCGCCTGGCCTCAGGCGGGCGTCACGGCGCCCCAGGAGGGGTGGGCTCGGGGTCTTGTCCCTGCCGCCGCGTAATTTGTCGGCTGTCGGTCCTCCCGAGAGCGGAGGAGGCGTGCCCCGGCCCGCGGGAGGCTTCAGCCGGAGGGAGCGGCCGGGCGAAGTCGGGAGTGAGGGCGGTTACCTTTGCGGCTGTGGAAACCGCCAGCTGTCAGAGGGTCGCTTCCCACCTCTTGGGCAGCATTGAGGGCTTCAGAAATACTTCAGGAGCATCCTGTACTCCAGTTACAGGATGGTCGGCCCGTGAGATGCTTGTAGCAACTGTGSTGTGCTGTCCCATTACAATTAAAAAGTCTTGCCCTCCAGAACCACCTCTGAGATGTTGCCTGTTCACAGGAGGTGGCCGAAGGGGATGGTTATGGAACAACAAGACTCTTAAACTCCTGTGGGTGTCTAATTTATGTCATTAAGTGGTTTGAGAGCCCTGTGTGAAGGGTTGAATGTTTGTGTGGTTAGAGGCAGCCTTAGGCGAGGCTGACATGAAAAATGATCGGCTGAAGTTGCAGAGCAGGTAAAAGGCAGAGTGACTTCTACCTCTTGTTCCATTCAGTGCCCTCCATGTCCGCTTCAGTCTTCTTGTTCCTGTTTTGGTTAACTGGTGACTGTAACTGTATGTTTGACTTTGTGTGGTTGAATGCTTATTTTTCTTCAAGGGTAGCTTCAACTTTTAAAATTAAGTTTTTTTTCTCTTTCTAGAGAAGCCATTTTGATCGAATTCATCATGGTCTCCAGGGAATTTGTGCAGTTTCACAAAGGACCTATGCTGATCAAGGTAACTAATTGTGAAGAATTTCTTTGGACAAAAAAAATCAACCCCAAACCCAAAAAACCCTCAAAAACTAAAGCAGTGCTTCAAACTCAGAAATCAGTCTTCCAGGTGACAGGGGAATCTATGTCAGCATGGAGATTTAGATGAAAAATAGYGGCTTATTTGCCCTATTTGATATCAAGCTAAAGCTATAAATAGAAGTTGAACTTCATATAACATAAGAACAGTGATGGTAATTAATATTCCAAAGGAGATTGTGGTTACGAGATACGAATTAGGTACAAAGTTCATAGCTTCTGCTGCATTCATAATCAATAGAGGTTGCACAGATATCTATTTCACCCATATTTTCTCCTTTATAAACTACTGATTTTATGGCATTCAGTAAGCATTTATCTTTTGCGCTAAACATCAGTAGAAGCCATGTTGGAAAAATGTTATAGTAAACTGTCCAGACATCTTGGATTAAGTTCTTAAAGGATATATAGCAGGATGGATGGGTCAGGCAGAATTCAGTTGCCTCATTTAATTTTACATTATTTTCCCTGTAAAATTTAAGACTGGTTGTTTTTATTGCAGAGTGAATACCTCCACGCAACCTTTCCTTTTGTCCAGAAAGTTACTCTCAGATGTGAGGTGTAATTTACTTATCTAAACCTAGTTTATTAAGCTGCATAATTTTTAATAGCCATTTTGCTTTTTTAAAGAAAKGTATTTTCAAACACGAATTATTTCAGAAATGATAAACTGGTATTCCTGCAGTAAAATGTTAATTGCTGAAACAAAAATAACTGAAATGTTCTTTGTTTCAGTTGATGCCGATGTCACAGTTATTGGCTCTGGTCCGGGAGGGTATGTTGCTGCTATCAAAGCAGCTCAGCTTGGATTTAAGGTAAGATGAGACCTCACTTAGGTAGGAGATTATTCATCCAGATGCACTTGGAAGATGTTTGTGTGATACTGAAAAACTGAAATTCTTCTGTCATATCTTGGGCCACCAGATGCTGTTGACATGTCTGTAACCTTTCTTTACCTTGCTTACCCAGATTATACAGAAGTTGAAATGGAGATGTGAAGGTATTACTGTCTATAGCCCTGCTAGACTACTGACAAAGCTGCTCAGGACAGCTTGCTTTTGGTTGGAAGTGATAACTGAGGGGGGCTTATACTCTTGTGGAAGAGAAGGTGGGAAAAGAATGCTAGGAAGGAATTTTTCTCCCAACAAAGAAAAGGGGGGAAAAAAAATTGAGACAGTGACAAAAAGGCCACTGAGAAACTGTCCTGAAGAACAGACTGAGGGGACTCAAAAGAGCAAAAAACAATATTCAACTGATGTGTTTTTTGAATGTGAGTAGAGGAATTCCATTGCCATGTAAGAATTTGAGAGGCGAAAATATGTCTGTAGAAATACTGTAGTATCTAATGTACATTTATTTATGTTCATTTCTGTTCTTCTGTCTGTTGTCTTTGAATGCCTTTTGAAAGAGGCAACTTTTATCTGATGTGTACTAATGATGTGTCATTTAATTGAGTATTGTGAGAATTATATGTGCATAATGCGTTTCAGATTTTCTAAACTTATGAAAATACAGAGTGTGACTTCAGCAGGATATTTTTTGACCTTCACTCCTTAATACGAGACCAACTTACTGTCTTGGCACTGCACTATTCTTCTCTTAATTATTTTGAAATCTGAGAAGGCAGTGCTAGCAGTCTTGAGCGTGTTCCTGCTGGCTGATATGTCCCAGTGCTTCTGAATTATGAGATCTGGACTTCATGACAAAAATTAGTTGATTAGACCACCTGGTAAGGACAGGAACTCCTGTTGATGAATGGAGTTCCAGTGAAACACTGGAATGGGGGCCCAGATAGCGTGTAGTCTTCACCCTTGGATATTTTCAGAACTTGGCTCTACAAGGCCCTGAGCCACCTGGTGCATCTTTGATGTTGACTGTGTTTGGAGCAGGAGGTTTGACTAGATGGCCTCCAGAGGAGGTTCCTTCAACCTAAACTTTTCTGTAATTCTGAGTGTTGTCCCTCATTGCTCATCACTCCCACAACTGGGTTTCAGTGATGTCTCTTTGGGTATCTTTCAGCCTTCTAATGTGTAACTGTACCAAAATATAAATGTTTGAGATTCCATTAAGAAGTTTTACATCTGCCTGTGACCTAGTGCAGATAATTGAGTTGTCTTTATCCATGTTTGTGAATTTTTTTTTTGTTTTAATAAATACTCTTGCTTTTAGATGTATGTTGTTACTGAGCTCTTACTACGTGAGAAAAAAGGTGCTCAGTGCTACAGGTTTTAATTGAGATTGAGGCCTTCTGCCATGTAAGTTCATGTTTGTTTATTCTAAAGCTATTTTTTGTGGCTATATGCCCGCTTTTCTTGGAGCAACGCTGTCCTCAGGTCCTTCATATCTGTGATGAACAATAGGATACCATATACAGGGAGGTTTAAAAAGTGCCCTAGATTCTCTTTTTCATCCTGGCAAAAAATAATTTTGTTATACTGCTTTACAGCTAGTTGCAGTGGGCAAAGTATTTGGACATGCTTGTGTGTGTCACCTGTAGCACTGAATAAACATGAAGAATGTTTATGCTGTCCTTGAGGAATGTAAGGAGATGTTTTTGTGAGACGGGCAAAAAGATAGATTCTATAGTGACACCATTCATGGAAGAACCTGAATGTGCTCTACTGAACTTTAACCTTCAATTTTAGTGCTACGTGTGCTAGCACAAGTGTTAAGTCCTTGTATCACCACCACAGCATACCATGTTATTGCCAACAATGTTCTCTGGGCATTGGCTTTTCAACAGCTTTGCTTGGCCTTGTCGGTGAAGTTGATGTAAAGTGGATGAGGCAGAACCTCTTTATCAGGTAAAGGTAGGAGCAGTCTGGTGCTGTTTGATCCATGGTGCAGCTTTTAAAGCCCTTGGATCATTTTTCATGCATTCATGTGCTTAAAACAGGAGGAAGGGTAGATAGGGGATCAGCATGTCTCAATGTGTTTTCTGTGATTTGATACGGTGAATCCTCTGTTCATGTTACCATCACCTCTCCTTTAGCACAAAAGCAGCAATTTAAAAGAAATGATGAAAGGCTTTCCCCTGGGTAGTCACTTATGTCAGCAGATTGGAGCTCTTGGAGTATAAACCAAGGAACTATTATTTTGAACATGTGTGCACCTTGCAAAGAAGGAGATGCCAATCTTTYGCTTCTATAAAAAAGGTTTATGATACTCTATTCCACCGCATGTGATCTGTTTTTACTTGAAGTTTTGTCAGTTGTTTTTCCCTTGCACATTTTGATGTTGGCAAGTTGATGAGGAAATAAAATATTTTCCATCCCTGTTGGTATTGACCTTACTTTTGCTTGGCTTTGCTTTACTTGATTTTTATTCTTTCTTTCTTTATAGATATTGGCACAACTTTATAGCAATGGGTCTTGCAGAATAGTGTGTTTAGAGAGGGAAATGTTGTTTGGGGGTTTTCTTTTCTTTAAAGAGAAGATTACTTCATGTGATTTTAACATGTATTGGTTCATTTGTCTGTTGTTTGCTTGTGATTACTTGTTTTTAGGAATCTTTTGCATGATTTACATCTTTTGCTTTTTGCAGGTGGTGTGTTTTTTTTAATTGTAAGGGGAACATCTTTCACAGAACTGAGTGTTGTATTTAATTGAGGCAGCTTTGTGGATTTTTGAAGCAGAACAACAGCACTTAAAGTTGTATGGAAGTATAAATGGTGCAGTGGGGAGTGGGGCTCTCTTCTGGTAGAGAATTTTGTTGCAAAGAGCCATTTCATGGTTTTTAAGTTAGGAGAAAAATGAGGGAGGGGAAATCTGAGCCACAAAAAAATCTAGGAATGAAATTAATGAGACACTTGTAGAGGAAGAGTTATTAGGTAAATGCCTGGTCTTTGTCATCAATTCTAATTTGTCAGATACTCTGTAAGGAAATGGTGGCATAGTATTGCTAAAAAGTTCTTTCCCCCCCTCCTCTTCTTCCTCAGACTGTCTGTGTAGAAAAAAATGAAACCTTAGGTGGAACCTGTTTGAATGTTGGATGTATTCCTTCCAAGGTAAGTGTACATAGTTTGTCGTAACTTCATTAAAAACAACATATATTATATGTATCACTTGAGAAACTCCTCCTTAATCTTTTCCCAAGATTGACRTACTTTCTTTAAAAATTGAAATTGCAGTCCAGATAAGCTGAGGACCCAAATAAATAACACACAGGGTTAAAATTTTATTTGCTCAACAGAAATGTTTTGTTTGCGAACTCTGTTTTGTGGGCTTTCCCAAAAGAAGGAGAGGAAGAGAATGAAAACCAGAGGTGCATACACATGTATCTTCTCACTCTGAGCTGTTGAGTCTGTGTTGTAACCAGTAACTGACTACAGTGTTAACTGTTTCAGATGGTTGTACCTCTTGTAGTCTACCATATGAAGTTCTTGATTGCCTTATATCAGTTTGTTCAAAATAAACCTGTAGTTTTGTCCAACGTGATGTTCTTATGTTAAAGGAATGCTGAACTGTGTCACTAGGGGTAGAGAAAGTAAATTGAAATTAAAGGAGAGGGGCACCCCTGAAAAATCATAAACTCTGGTTTTGGTTGGATGCACCATGCTCTGAAGATAGCTGTCTCTCTCAATTGACTGTAGAAGAAGCCTAGTTGATTAGCTCTTGAAATACTAGTCTAAGCTAAAATAGTATTCTCGCCAGCCCCAAAAGATGGCCTGGAGAGTGGGGCTGGTAGTGCTTGGGTGGAGTAGTGCAGGTGGGGAGAAAAAAGGGAGAGTACAAGGCACGCACTCTGAAAGAAAGGGGAAGTAAGAAGAAATTCAGAAGAACCTAGTATTTGATGTTTTCAGTCCAATTTTAAGTAATTTCAGAACTAGGGCCTTGTAAGAACAGTGCTATTGCTAGATAGCCTTAATAGTTTAATCTAGTCTATCTAGCTGGGTGCTAATGAGTCTGCCTCGTTAGCACCCAGCAGGTGAAGGAAGACGCTGGTAATGTTAGGTTTGTAATGGCTGTAGTAATAGGCGTAATTTTCTTACCAAGATCCCTCCTAACTATATTACTATTTCTAATCTGTTTGCTCAGAGGGTTCCATTAGCATGGTAGGGGAAAATACAGTATAAATACAAAGTTTTTTAAATGATATATTAATTTTCCTCAACATTTTACTAATAGTTCTAATGAAGTTCAGAATATCTTAATATACTGAGGAAAAACTCAAAAATGAGGTGTAGATGAACACAGTGTTACTTTGAAAGTTTGGAACTCTGCTAGGATCTATTTAACTAACTTCTTGAGTCTTTTTTTTTTTTTTTTTTTTTTAATCCTTTGAAGTTCTTAAGAAAATATTTCTGAAGACATTGCTAAATTCGGATGCTATCCAGAATTTTTTTTGAGTGGCAAAAAATTTCTTAAGAAGTGGATACGTAGGCTGCATACACTGAGGCAATAACAAACTATTCGAAAATTCCTTTCCAAAAAGCCACCCAAAAGAATGCATTAGGCATGGAATTTTTTTTTTAATTGCTGAAGTCTTAAGCAGTGGCTGTGTCTTCAGTAATGTTGGATGTTACAGATTCAGGGTTGTGACAGTTACGTGAAATGGGCAAATTAATTTTAAAGAGTGAGAGATTCCATTTTTATTAATAAAAATGGAATTATCTTATTCTGACAGTATTAGTTTTACTCAGGCATGTGTATATAAGGCAGGTATCTCAAAATGTTCTTTGTTTTACTCTGCCTGCTTTCAGTCTGTGCAGACTTGCACTGTTCTTGAAAAGATACTGATAATTTTACATTTGGGATGGCTATAGTGAAAGACATCGTTTTTCTTACCAAGATCCCTCCCTAACTATATTGCTATTTCTAATCAAAATACAGTCCTAGAGGTTCTGCATTTCAAGCTGCTGATTTATCAACATTGTTATAAAAACTATTCTAACTTTAATTTTGAATTCTGAATGTCCAGTGACCCGAGCTAGCTCTAAGCCATCTAGCTTCAGCTCAACTGAAGTTGTAGTAACTTTAGCACAACTCAACTACAAAATTCGGCTCACATATGTCTGCATGGGCTAAAATTTTAACAGGGATTTCAGTATAGATTTTCCTCATCCAGTTTTTCTGTATCCTCTTTTTGTTGACAAGTCATCTCTTGTCTGAGGTAATAACGAAATTCTCCTGTGAGTCAGTCAGAATCATCTTTCTTTCCTCTACTTAAAGTCTGTTCCTATTTTTTTTAATTGTCATGGAGACATTCTCAATTTCTCTGGTGAAATGAGCAAAAAGGATGGGTGTGAATTTAACTATTTTCTATTTTTATGTTAATTATGTAACTTTATAAAACACTTCAGTAAGAGCTACTGTGTACAATTTCTTTGAAATACACCTTTTTAAATATGTACATGTCAGACTTTTTCTTAATAGAATGTTTTGCAAATAACATCAGATTATTTTTTTTCCTGATAATATAATAAATAATTAATTCAATCAAGAATGTATGTCCCAATTCATGTTTCTGTGTGTGTATTTTAGGCCTTGCTGAACAACTCACATCTGTATCACTTGGCCCATGGAAAAGATTTCGCTAATAGAGGAATCGAAAGTGAGTGTGAAGAGCAACTTGTCAGTGCCTGTTAATATAAATGGTTTCCATCAACAGGCAAATTTAATCACTCAAATCTGTCTACTATAGTTTTCTGGTCAGAAAACTTTAGACTTATAAATAATATCCTTTATGTGTCAGTTGGAGGGTTAGGGACATGTGTCTGCTCCTTAAACCCTGAATCCTGGATAGATAAGTTATATTTGAAAAGTGTAATACTGCTTTTTAACATAGCAGTTGTTGAATGTAACCTTTAGCATTTAGTAGGGCCATTCAACACATCTTACTGTGTCAGAGCTGTTAATTGTGTTTAGGTTATCTTCTTTAAATAAAAACACTGCAATGCTTGATAGAAGGGKTTTTTTTAACCTTAGTTACAGGAATCCGTTTGAATCTAGAGAAGATGATGGAACAGAAGAGTGGTGCAGTGAAGGCTTTAACAGGTGGAATTGCTCATTTATTTAAACAAAACAAGGTTAGTTTGGATTATATACTGAGGTATATCCATAATTTTTTCTGATCTGAATTTCTTGCTTTTTACATTTTCATATTCTTGCCACATAAATTAATTCGAGTGACTGACGTGGCAAGGGCAGAATTTGAATGCTTCTCTTCTAGGAAATTTTTAAATGAACAGTTCCTTCATTCTTAATCTACTTAAAAGAATAGTATACAATTACTTTGTGATTTGTACCAGATGGTGATGCAAAGGTACGTGTTAGCAGCTTCTCTAAAGCATTAGTGAGATTCAGATTAAATGTAGCATAACTTATATAAGTAATTTGAATCTGAATTTACTGTGTTGTGATTACCAAAGGTTGTACATGTATCTGGGTTTGGAAAAATAACTGGCAAAAACCAAGTCACTGCAACCAAAGAAGATGGCAGCACACAAGTTATCAATACAAAGAACATACTTGTAGCCACAGGCTCAGAAGTTGCTCCCTTCCCTGGAATTACTGTACGTATCTGAAATCTTAATGGTACTTTTTTTCATTGTGTTATATCCACATAATTTAATGTGTAATAATTTTTTGCATCTGATTGCACTTCACCTTCTGTGTGCTTTATATATAATTTATAAAAGAGATTGTAAACCTCCCTTTGTGGGTTTCTTTGTCATTAGATTGATGAAGATAATATTGTGTCATCCACTGGTGCGCTGTCACTGAAAAAAGTTCCTGAAAAGATGGTTGTCATTGGTGCAGGAGTCATTGGTGTGGAACTGGTGAGAGAATATTTAAACCACTTGGTCTTTAATTTAATTCATAAAGGAACACAGTGTTATTTTTTGCGTTATATTTGATTGTGTTGCTGTGATTTAACAGATGTTTGGTTGAGTGAGTTGTAAAGAAACTGTTCAGGCTTCATAGCCTGCTAGCTCCCTTTTCTACCAGAAAAGCTGGGATAAGTGTTTGTAGGATCAGTACTCCTGCAGTTGGTTAGCTAAGCAGAGAAATGAGAGAGGAACATACAGGGCCTCACATATAGCTTTTTTTTTTTTTTTTTTTGGGGGGGTGTGTGGGGTGTGGTGTGTTAACTTTCGCTGAGGTTTGTATCTGCTCTATGTATAGATGAGAGAACTTCCTTTTTTAAGGGAAGTTCATTTTAAGCCAGGATGAATTCTTGTGTGTAGCAGTTAATCCCAAGAAATTTTTATGTGATATGATTGTACACATTCCATCTAACAACCAAAGGAGCGGAGACTTTGTAGTTCATCTTGGTCTCAGTCCTTTTGCCTCATACCTACATGGTTCAAAAAGAATGTATATTTGCTGGTCTTGCAACTGCTTGAAAACGTGCAAATCTGCTTCGTGGTTGCTTAGCCTGCTGACCATTAAGCAGGGAAAGAGTAAGCAAAGTGAAATACTGTGTTGGATGGATGTGGGTAACTGCAGGTAAATAGGGTGTATATGGGTTTTGCTGGTGAAGCTGATGATAGTGGTTATGGTTATAAATACATACAGAAGCAGCAATGGTTCCATTTTATTGCATAAAATCTCCTTAATGTGGTATTGTTTTGATTTATTTTGTAGTGGTATTAGAACACCATAAGCAATTTCCTTTGGGTTTTCTGAGCTACATTCAGATTCTTTGATTTTGAATTTTTCTATACCTATAACTTAAAAGATACCTAATTTATACTTAATTATTTTGTTAGCTATTTCTTTAAAAGTTTAATTCCGTGAATTCAATCATTGACGTTTTGGATATGCAAACAAGCAGTGATTAAATTCATTTTTTGTGGAAAGGCTGGAGAAAGTTGGACTTGTTTTATTCTACACTGTAACATTTGTAAAAACTGATCAATTTGCTGTTATGTGTTGTCCTGCTTTTGAAAAGTTTACAGTCTGTGGTAAATATTAGAGTAAAGAAATAAGAAGTTTGCTTTTCAAAAACTCTTTTTACCTATATTATTGTGACTGCAGGGTTCAGTTTGGCAGCGCCTCGGTGCAGATGTGACAGCTGTTGAGTTCATGGGCCATGTTGGTGGAATGGGAATTGACATGGAGATCTCTAAAAACTTCCAACGTATTCTTCAGAAACAGGGACTTAAGTTTAAACTGAACACCAAAGTTACTGGTGCTACCAAGAAACCAGATGGAAAAATTGATGTGGCGTAAGTGTTTAACATAAAACTAAAGGARTGCTATATATATTCTTCCTCCCAATCCATCAAACCTATTTAAAAATACAGTCTGATATTATTTTTTAAACAGGAAAAAATGGATTTAGGATGAAACTTAATTCTTTAGTGAAATTTAATTTTTATCCTGTATTGTAACTTACAGAGCTCATAATTTTGGGTTTATTGAGTCCTAGACTGCTTATACAGGAGAGGTTCCATTGACTTAAGTTGAAGGCATGCTAGTATAAAACCTGTGTTGTTATAGTGAGATCAGTAATAAAAACAGAACTCTAAATCATTCTTTTCATGGAAGATCTTTGCTTCTGGTATAATTAACATAAATATCATGATTGTTCATGCAGTCATTTTCAAGCCATTAATTCTTGGCTGCTTACTGGAAGGGTTATTTTGTCCATGCCTCCTCTTGTCTCAAAATAAGCATGGCAGAGATTTTATTGCTTTTGAGCAGAAATAAATGAAACTACCCCAGAGTGTCTTTTAATGGCCACACTCAAGCCCTTTGAAGACTTACAGATGCTTTGTATGTTTCCAATACAGGAAACATATAAAGCAAATTTGCTTTGTAAAAGTCCATATGTATACACTACTTCTTTTTCTTGTTAATGTATTCTCTATGCAGAAACTGTAGTTTGAGTTTTAAGAAGATGCTTAATGTTACTTAACAAAAGTAAGCTTAAATGTTTTTTCACTGGGATCTTAATATGGTGACTTGTATTGCCATACCTTGGGATAGTCTGTCCTCCACCATTGTAAAGGTCCTAGATTTGCGCTTCTTTACGTACCACGCTGATGCGGGTTGAATCTTTCACGTAGTCTGTTTCTACATTTAAAGTTTCATTTTGGTTCAGGAGTATGCTTTTGAAACACACTTCCTACTTATCCTCACTTACCATGCTTTGGTTCTTGCGTGCTCAGAGCATGTGAACTGAACTTCTTGGGTGCAATTAAACACAAAGATGCACTTGAGGGATGCACCTGATGCAGGGTAGCTGCTAACAGGTGTTTTGGTTCTTGGGCCAGAAGAAAGCTTGCTCAGAATACATGGCCCTACCCCACCCCAAAATATATATAGTTTGGATGTCGACTACTCCGCATCAATTATTTTGCTGTACAGATTTGATCCTATCAGGTCGTGCTACTTGCTAGTGGATGTAGACCCTGAATTTCTGTATCTAAGAGTTGTTGACAAATGTAGTAAGAGTTGTCCCTTCCTCCCTCTTCTACTCCTCAACTCTTGCAAGGAAGCAGCATGGGGCAGGCTGAATGCAAGTGGTTTGGATGCCAGATCCAGCTAGTAGGTCACCGTCTGGATCATACTAGTTACTAGTCGGAGAAATACAATGCTGGAAGTTTACAGCTTAGCATTTTTGCTACTTATTTTTCTATAGTGTTGAAGCTGCTGCTGGTGGCAAGGCAGAAGTAATAACTTGTGATGTGCTCCTAGTTTGCATCGGTAGACGTCCTTTTACAAAAAATCTAGGTCTTGAGGATATTGGAATTGAACTTGATAAGAGGGGGAGAATCCCAGTCAATAACAGATTCCAAACCAAAATTCCAAAGTAAGTAAGACTAAGTATTTTTTACTTTTTTAAGCAGAACTTTTCTTTTTAAAAGTTGAACCTACTAAAGCACTTTTTTTGTTTTTAATTGCAGAATATAGCTTTCTTACCTGAAAGGAAAACTCAAGATTTCTGTTTATTTCRGGAACTAAAGATTTTTAGTCAACTTCTGAAGTTTTGTAATTTAAAAGTCACTGTGTGTATTTCATGTCACTAGTACTTCTTGAAGTGCGGTCATTCTGTGGAAACTGCTCTTCTATACTTTGTATTTCTTTTGAAATTTAGTGTTTTAACCTGTTTTGATGAGAGTTTTCAGTAACATGTTTCAAACTGACTATTATATAAGGTAGCCTAGGTGTGCTAGGATGTTTTTAAACAGTGTCTTATTCTGTTTCATTGGTCTGATAGCATCTATGCTATTGGTGATGTAGTTGCTGGACCTATGCTGGCCCACAAAGCTGAGGATGAAGGCATTCTTTGTGTGGAAGGGATGGCTGGGGGAGCAGTTCACATTGACTATAACTGCGTACCCTCTGTGATATACACCCACCCTGAAGTGGCCTGGGTTGGCAAATCAGAAGAACAGCTGAAAGAAGAGGTACTGTTTGTTTTCTTCTCAGACAAAACTGTTTTTCCATCTTGGGCGTGGTTTCATTGTCTAGTAGTTTATCTAGCTACTTTTTCCAGGAGAATTTCTGCATCTGAATTTATTGCTTAGGGTGTATGATTGAATGATTCCCTCTTGCACGCCACTCTCCCAAGGATCACAGGTCTCTTTAATGACTTCTATTCTGTGAAGTTAATATTGTTCATTTGCTAATTAATCTTTTTTTAATACCCCCTTACACCCCTTTTGGTGGTTGTTGTTATGCATTGGTCTGTGTGTCTTACATGTCTTTTATTTTTGTATTGCTTCTGTTCTTGTACTTATCAAATTGTCTGTCTGGTTACATTGTTATTGTTGGTCATTAACTCAGTAACACATACCTGTTTTGTAGGGTACAGAATACAAAATTGGGAAATTTCCATTTGCTGCAAACAGTAGAGCAAAGACAAATGCTGACACAGATGGCATGGTGAAGATACTTAGTCAAAAATCAACAGACAGGATGTTGGGTGCTCACATTTTAGGCRCAGTAAGTATTGTAAATTGTGCTGCTGTCTTGGCCTTGTAAGGTCTTTTATTTAGTGTTGCACAGTTGCAAAGTAGTTGTCAAGTTAGGAGGAGTGGTGCTTGTAAAAAGAAGGAAGATTTGAGTCCACCATAGTCATTTTTATTTACTGTTCTCTTCTGCAGCCCTGCCCTCTTTCCCACTTTTCTGTTACTCTGGTGTTAGACCCAGCTTTTTTTTTTTCCTAGAATTGCTAGGGTTAATTGGTTTCTCTGACCAGTTATTTTTTTTTTTTATGAATACTGCCAAATACTCAAGAGCAGAAAGCGTTGACTCAAGCTCTGGAGGTTGAGGGAGCTGAACACTGTGGCTTTTTCATTGGTGTTTTCTTTTTTTCCCCCTCTCTGAACTTCAGACTTCAGCAAAGCTGGTAACCTTATGCTGCAGTCACCAAATCTGGGGTCAGTAACTTATGGAACTTTGATTAAAAATCCTTTGTAAAGATGAGAAATCAGAAGATTCTATTTGGAAAAAGTATCATTTTCCGCTGTCCCACACATTCCAAAGTTAGATCCTAATTTTGTTCCTTAGCTTTAAATAATCTTTTTTTTTCTAAAGATGTATGCAGAAACACTTCCATGCATCTTTGTATACAGCTTTCTTTAAGAGAAACACTAAAACTGCTCTCCATTTTCCTGGAAAGGAAATTTTATTCCTATGAATGGATATAGTGTCAACACTAGTGGATAGGCTTTTTGTTTCTGAATCCGATTCTCATAATTTCAGATAGGAATACATAATAAGATGTTACGCTAGTTATTTTTCTCTCATGATGCCAGTCATTTAAAAATCAACGTGCCTTAAAGGAAGCAAAACTTAGGTTTATCGGTGTGAGACAGGCTAATTTTCTTCCTTGGGAAAGGGCTGGGGGAAAATCTTATGACTGTGGATCTGAATGCTAAAGATGTAACAGATTTCACTATTTTTGACTCCTCAAAGAAATGTTTTCTGAGTAAATACACATAAATACAACAAATAAAAAGAGTGCAGATGTAGTAACATGCTTCTGTTTATCTAGTTTTCTATTTAACTTTCCAGGAAGGCATTGAAGTTTTGGGGAGGTTTCAGCAGTGATAACGTACACTGTAGCTTTGAGAACGTGGGTATTATCTGACCAGTATCTTGTAGTGGAAAAACACCCAGATTTTGCACAACTCTCAGTAATGAGAGAACAAATACTCTCATTTCACCAAATAGATTAAGTACTTATGACTTATATTAGAACACAGCTGAAGTGCTAGTTAATAATACAACTTTTCTTTTTTAGCAAAGATACTTATGTACAAGCTGTTAGTGATTCAGGAGAACCTGGACAACTGCATAAAGATTTGTGCTAATTACAAATACCATTAAATTACAGGGTGCTGGCGAAATGGTTAATGAAGCTGCCCTTGCTATGGAATATGGAGCATCATGTGAAGATGTAGCCAGAGTTTGCCATGCCCATCCAGTAAGTTTTTTCTAAACGGACTGTTGAACACCAGGGTTGCACAGACATGCTATAATTACATGTAACTATTAATGACTTGTACCTTTTTGTGTTTGCTCTCTACAGACAGTGTCAGAAGCCTTCAGGGAAGCAAACCTAGCAGCATCTTTTGGCAAAGCTATCAACTTCTAAAATGAAAGAGCAGATCTTTGTACGTGTATAGTACATCTCTGAAAATGGACTGTGGGCCCTTATGGAAGGCTGAGTCTGAGGATTTTAGGACTGAATTAAGTGAATCTGCATTTTAAACATCAAATATTTAAACAAGTAGAGTTTGGAACAAGTGGAATTATCCAGTCTCTGTGAATTAAATACTTAAAATTACATGTTTATTTACATGATGAATGTTGCAGAAAAACAGCCTGACAGAACTCTTCTCTTTTTCAAAACCAAACATTTCGCTGCTGCATGGGATTATCGGGTGTGCTGGTCAAAACTCTGAATAAGTATCCAGCATACCTGGTGTTTTCTTATTTGAAGTAGTGATAGACTAAACCAGTTGAATGCTGGCACTTACAATGCCGCTGGCACTTAAAATGCCACTGTCACTTCCGCACAAAAATGTGTTTCCTTCTGAAAGGATTAACTTAAGTGTTTAACCTACTTCTTACATACAAGTACCAAAACTTGTTTTGACCTAGTAGTGTTAGGATGTTGGGAGAAGAGGGGCTCATATAGATCAATTAAAACTATATTGACTTTGTAAAGAGAAAATTATTCTGTGTGTATGATTCTCCACACGTCATGTTTTCATATTGAAAACTCATCAGGGGAAAAATCGAGTGCTGATGGGGAAATGAAAGATTGAAGGAAAATGAATCTTACTGCTACTTAATCTTTTTTTGTTTTTAAAGCTTCCATTGTCCAACTCTCTTAAACTTGAAACGCTAAAACTGGGTAGTGAAGCAGTGCTTGCTGTTAAGTGCTATGACATGAGGGTTATTCCGCACCTTCCACACATAAGGGCTGCAGTGTCAGCTCTCCACATAATTAAGACATACTTCTCTTCTTCTGTCTTCTATTTTGTGCTCTCTTTCTGTCTCTTCTGTAGCAAGAGAGCTCAATAAATATTTAATGTGGCTGGAGGGTCTTCTTGGGTTTTGTTTGCTGATCGGCCCTCTTATTCCTTTTAGTGTCTAGGTTGTCGAAATCATGAAGAAACTCACCAACAAATGGCATCTTTGGAAGATCCCTAACATGTATATGGAATGTGCCCAATTCCAGTAGCTCATTTTAAATTTTGTTTTGCAGGGTGCCATTTCTTTTTTTTTTTTTTTGTTTTGTTTTGTTTTGTTAGGCTCTTCCACTGTGAAGAAAACCTTAATATCTGCTGGTATTGTGCATGTCCTTCTTCATTATGCCAATGGCATGATAGATGAGAAATGTACATTCAGAAAATGGTTCAAAAGCTACTTGGTTTTGTGTATAGACAAGATGGCTATATCCTTCTACCTTTCTTTAGAGCTTCTTATTCAAGTATTGATCCATTATACATACTGTGTGATACATGCCAATGTTACCATTTTATTAAGATACCAGTTAATCAACAAAAAACAGTGATACTGTTCTTCGTTTTGTTTTGTTTTGTTTTTTAACTCCTGTTTTAAATGTAGATGGGGTTAAACCATGACAGCTTATTAACCTCATCACCAGGATATGAGATAATCTGATTCATGGATATGCTGGGTTAAGTGAATTAATGTGGATCTGCTTTCAGGTGTTAGTAGGAAGTTGCTGAAGGGAAAGCAAAGGTGAGACAATAGTGAGGGAAGAAAAACTTGATTCTTCCAATAGATATTGGCATTTCGGAATCACTTCTACCTGCTGCAGGTAAATGCTATTAAGTGTTAATCTTGTGCTTTGCAAGTTCTTCCTAGAAGCCCTGCTCTTTCAGAAACAGCTTTGTGTCCAYTCCCTCCACCTCCCTCAATACTTGCGGCAATCTTACTGCAGTTCAGCCTTGAGGTTCATCAGTTACAAATTCTCATATCTCATTTTGTTCATGTTGAATGAAGTTTGGAAAGTCAAGAAAACTTTAATCAAGACTACTACTAAAATTATACTGGAGACTAGTTTCCCAGACACTTGAAAATAAAATTCAAGGCCTTAAAATTGTTACTGTATTGTTACTTCTCTTGCTGTCATTCCTGTTCTAGTTAAGTGTACAAAGAGTGTTTGTAAAGGTAAAAGTAAGATGAGCTACTGAGCCACCTGTCAATGATCTGATGGCAGTTAAGTCTGAATGTTGCAAAGTTTGCAAATTGTATTTTTAACAGCTGCACATATACTGGCAGTGAAATGGTGTATGATGCTGGTATGGTAATCAATTCCTGTGATGGGATTTTTTGCTGTAGCATTTGTAACCCCTGAGCATTTGGAGCTTAGGGGTGATTATTTACTTAAGCAAACTGAAGAGCGGTATGTTTAGGTGGTGATATATTCTGCCATAGTTGTCCTGACTGACTTTTGATGATGTTAGTCAAGGTTAGGTAAGGTGCTGATCAAAGTATATATGCAGATGTATTCCTCAGGTCAGAGTTAGCAGTCAGGATGTGTAAATGCATGTTGCAGTTTTGGATGCTAATTTGTGTAGCTGATGAATGTTGTCAATCAATTTGTGCAGTACTGTACAATTGTCTGAAGGTGCACTGTTCTACAGATAACTTTGAGCTTAAGTATGGTGTACTTGATGTTACTCTTGCACTTTGAAAAAAGTCTTATTTGTGTTTTGTTAAATGTAAGCTCTTCTTAGAGAGCAATGTCTGTGTACAGYTCCTTAACTGATTCACATTAAGTGCCCTGTGAACTTTTGTAGCTCCTTTTCCAGAGAGGCTTGATCCTCAAGCTTGGTTTATCATGTAAATTTGCTGCATGAAATGTAAACTACATTCACCCCTTCAGTGCTGACCTCTGTTTCCACTTCACATATCAAGTGTTTCATAATCAGTGACATGAAACTAGTGTTAAGCCTAAATGGATATCATGCAGAGGGTAAATAATCCTTTTTGAGTACTGTGGCATAAATGCTAGCTAACTACAAGGATGGTATTTCTTCATTCACTTGTAATTTTTCCTRTATTTCATAGTAATTGGAGCCCTTACTTAGAATTACATAGTTGGAGCCAAGATTTTATTAGATCTCTAACCAGTTTGAAAACGAAGACTTGCTAAATTGATGTACCATTTCAGCTACTGAAAATAGGAAGGAACTTAATGAGTCATACCAGGGTACATACAGTGATACAAAAGTACTGTTTATTTTCAACATCAAAAAGTTACTTGTCTTTGGTTCTGTGACTTGAAAGTCAATATAAAACCTGTTCACTTTATCAGGTCTTAGTGTAATGTCAAAAAGAAGTAGTGTAATACTTGTAAAATCCATCCTGAACACAAGCATTTCCTGCTCCYGTTTATAAGCAAGTGCTATAAACAGCAACCTTCTGGCTGATTGTCTGTAAGAGGGAGCGAACTGTCTCTTCCAGCTCCACCAACTGCTTGGCTTTATCTTCCAGAACTTTTTGATTGTTTTCATATGTATTTTCCAAGTCTGTCACCAAAGGAAGGGGAAAAACAGCTTAATTAGGGGTGTTTTAATGCAGTAAAATGTAAATCATTATCGTTATGGATAAACTACTACTCAAATTTATTTTTATTGCAGAAGAGAATCTGATTAGGAAAAAAAAGGTCTGGAATGGCACCTTTTTGTTTCTTTAACACTGGGACATAAAGCAACAAGGAAGTAATTTTCCATAAGTGGAAATCCAAAAGTATACTTTGATTCATGTTGAAAATAATTGTCATTCTCTGCTGTATGGTGGCTTTTACAGAAGAGTGAAATGTTTTGGCTTGTTATGGTTAAGACTATTCAGTGAGTCTTTGTAACTGTGCAGGAGCAGCTAAGGGGAAGAATGAGTTCCTGGCCTGGCAAAAACAGAAGGAAAACTTAGCTCCCTCCCTGGTACTTATGGGCAGATTGCCCCTTCCTGTTTCAATCAACTTTAATTGGCAATGGGAAATGTTAAATTAATCTGTAAACTGGAACTGATGTATCCTGATTACCTTTTGTTTTAATAGCTTTCCAGGGTGGGGTGGGGGTYGTATTGTTTGAAGATGGGGGGGCTTGCTTGAACAGGTTAGTCCTTGTCCTAAGCATGGTAGCTGTGTTCCTTCCCTGTAGTGGTTCTTGGAGTAGTGATAGGTGCCATACCAGAAGTTTGTGTCTCACTGTAAGTTTCAGCTTTTTTATAGAAATCTTTGATTCAAAAGACTGTTGTGTCCAAAAGAATAAGGAAAGCAGATCAAACTTCAGTAACAAAGAATTAACTTCCATTTTTTTTCCTTACTGCTGATGAATAGTCGGTTTAACAGCATGACATTGCTTCATATTCTAAGATGACAACTTGCCGCCTCAGAACAGCCTTACCTTTGAGCAGCTGGAGTTTGCTGTTTGCTTGAGCCAGCAAGGCTTTAGCTTCATCTTGCAACATGCCAGCTTTTCTCCTAGCATCAGCCGACTCTTCTGTCTTCTTGGCAATGAGATCTTCCACTGTTTTATACTTGTCGTTCAGCTCGGTATTGAGGACCTGTTGTTCCAGATTCAAGCACAAGATGGAGCTCATTCAAAAGACAATGCAGTGGGAGTTTGCATTTCCTCCCTCTATCTTTTCTAATCTGGGTGTAAGGAGAGACTACACTGTTAGCTCAGTTAACAAAAGCAGAAACAGTGTTGGGGTATTTCCTACTTAATATTCAGGACTCTTGAGAGTTGGGGTGAAGACTCATTAGTTGCCCTTCTGCAGATCTGTGGCTGTTTTAYGGCTTTAATACCAACACTTGGCAAGGATTTACGGGATTCAGTTACACAATTCTGTAACTAATGGAAGCCATGGCCCCTAGTACAGCTGGAAAGCTGCATATGGTAAGGAACTGGCACTGCTTCTGGTTGAATGCTTGCATTTGGGGAGTAATACCCTTGTTATTCTTTCAGTAACGAGAACAGCTGCCTAGTTTGTGTAGGTGAAGGTGCTGGAGAAGTCATGAGGTTGGTTTTTCAGCTGTGCTTTTCTCTGTGAGGTTAAGATTAAGAAGTCCTATGACCCAACTGAATTCAATCAATAAGCAAGTTAACAAGCTGTAGCAGTACTGGAAGTCTCTTGTGTTTACTTGATAGCCATCTGAAATACTACTTAGTGTTTGGAAATAATTGATTTGATGGATAATACATCTCTCCTGGCAGAAAATGCTTCTCTGGAGACTGATGGGCTAACTACAGACAACAGATTGGAGCAATGAAATTCCTTTGGCAGATTTGTCTATTTTTTGTTAACGAGCATTCTTTTGCTATTATGAAGGTGTGTAGCAGACATTGGGAGCAATGTCATATGGTCACAGAGCAGATTTTGCATCTCTGATATTTAGAAATGACTCTGGTTTTATATTGAGCTAACGATTTTCTTGTTGCTTGATTCTGTATATGCCAAATTCTGGGTTGTTTGTCCTGAACTCATCATTGTCATAGAACCATAAATGCTCTATGGAAGGGGAAAAAAAATTACTAGTTTTCCTGTGGCAGATAGTAAAGCTGAGGGACAGAAACAAACTTATGAAGGGCTGACAGGGAGACAGCATGACAGGTTTCCTGCAGCTATTTTTGAACCTGAAAACTTCCCAATACTTCTTTCTCTCTGTATATGGTACCAAAGTAAGTAAAAAGCAGCTATCTTTGGTAAGTGCATTAAGTGCTGCTTTTTTTGTTGCCAGTACTTGACCAGTAAATGAAATGGATCACATGTATTCACTAATGTTCCTTTAGCCAAACCTGGGGTGAGAGTTTTTTTGGCTTTCCCTTAGCATCTTTCCTGAGCTTCTCACCTTTTTAACTTCTTCCGCATTTTGTTTTGCAGTAACAATTTTTTCTTCTATATTGTCCACATTCTCTGAATTTGTAGCAGCCTTTTGCTTAAGGTCTTCAACACTCTTCTCTAGCTCAAACAGACGTAAGGTAGCATTGTTCAGTGTTTCTTCAGATGCTGCATTTTCAGATTCAATCTAAGAAAGAGGGACAACAGTTACATTTTCAAAAGACACTGAATATAATAGTACRCTTTCTGGATAAGCCCTGATCAACTAATTAGTTCATGTCCATAGATCTGCTATAAAAACCAGTGTTTCAGTTTTGTTACAAATGGCCAATTGCAGTCAGGATGAAAGAGCCCACTGCTTGAAGATGGGGTACATATGGGGCTGCAAAAGCATTAAGGAACATGGTTAAAAAATACCTGATTGTACTACACATGCAAGAGTTGCCTAATCCACAGGCAAAATGGAAGTTTTGACATTTGACTCCATCATGTAATAACAGACTTGTGAAGCTGCATATCTTCTAAGCTGGCCAAGCTTCATGGGTATAGATAGCACTATGGTCTCATAAGGGCTATGAGATGAAGTCTGAAAATACATTACCTGACAAGACTACAGCARTTACCACTTTAATCCAACATTCGCTTATTTTAGTCTCGTGCGGCAGTGGTGGATGACACTAGTAGCATGGCTACACCAATACACTACCAATGTGGTGACAGGTTATGACTTTCCAGGGATCTTGGCACACCTGCTGTGTTAGAGCGCTGCACTCCTGCTCATTTAACTTCAGTGGTGCAGGATATGGGGTGAGAAAAGCCTTTTGTTGTTTTGTTTTGAAGAGCAAATGGTCCCCTAGCATCTGTCATACTAAATCAAAGGTTTGTGAAGGCAAGAATGGTTTAGATTCATTTTAAGTGCTGTCTTTGATTTGCAGTACCCAAGAGCCTTCCCTAGACAGGCTTACATCAGTTTCTAAATATCAGACTTCGTGCTGTTTCTGTATCTTAAGAAATACTCGTAAAGAACTCACCGAGGTCAGCAGGTCTTGAGTTCCTTTAATATCTTCATCAGCTTGTTTGATGGCTTTTTCAGCTGCATTTTGAGCTTTTTCAGCTTCTTCCAGTGCTGCTTTCACCATGTCTGCAGTGACTTTAACATCTGTTGCACCTTTGCTGTGGAGCGAAACTATGTTAATGCTATTCAGGAGCGATGTATCCCAACAAAGAGGAAATCGGGCAAAAACACCAGGAGGCCTGCATGGGTGAACAAGGAGCTCCTGGACATACTCAAACACAAAAAGGAAGCCTRCAGAGGGTGGAAGCAAGGACAGGTAGCCTGGGAGGAATACAGAGAAACTGTCTGAGCAGCCAGGGATCAGGCTTATAAGAAAGATAGGGACAGACTTTTTAGCAGGGCCTGTTGCGACAGGGCAAGGGGGAATGGCTTTAAACTAAAAGAGGGTAGATTTAGACTGGATATAAGGAAGAAATTTTTTATGCTGAGGGTGGTGAAACACTGGAACAGGTTGCCCAGAGAGGTGGTAGATGCCCCATCCCTGGAARCATTCAAGGTCAGGTTGGACAGGGCTCTGAGCAACCTGATCTAGTTGAAGATGGCCCTGCCCACAGCAGTCCCTTCCAACCCAAACTATTCTGTGATTCTAAAAATGCTTTTACTTGGAACTGGAAAAAGAACTAGTCATACACTGCAAAGGGCCATTTTTGCCCCTTAGCGAAGGAATGAGAATCTGCATTGGGCTAAGTTAAATTCTGCATTTTCTGATAAAATGAAATGAAAGTCTCGTTCAAGCTCTTGGTGATGGAAAACAGCTAATACAGAACAGRGTTGCATACCTTGCTTTTTTAGCTTCCTCCAGTAGCATTTCAGCTCTGGCAATGTCTCCAGCGCTCTGCTGCAGAATGACCTCAACATCAGAAAGGCTTTCTATACGCTCACGAATATCTTCTGTCAGGGCTTGCAGCTGCTGGGGAGTGCTTGGCATCTCCATGTTCAGCACTTCATTAGCCACTGCCTCGATGCTATCCAGGTCAGCACTGTCTTCTAGCAGATGGACACAAATGACAAAGATGTAAGTAAAAGCTTCCCCCTGTCAAGTCTCAGTACTCCAATTCTTGTCCAACTGCTCCCATAAGAAGGAAAATCATGGGAAAACTTCCTCCCCCGGACTTACAGAAAATTAAGGTGTTAAAACTGCTTCCTTAGGGTGAAACTTCCCTCTCAGGAGAGGCCCAGCAGGCRCGTAGCCCCTGCTGGCATAGTTCTCTTGGAAGCCATTTGAAGATCTCTGTGATTAGCTACACCACGCTGGGGCTGTGGAGGGGAGATGCGAGCCCACAGGAAACGAAGCCAACAGTTGCACATAAATGTATTTGTGCTAACAGTATACTCAGCYTTGTGCAAACAGGGAAGGAATGGGTTTGCCATGCTGCCGCTTGCTAGCAAACAAGGCCCTCATTTAACCTCTACCTGCTTTCTTACAGAGAGATAAACTCAGTTTCAGACTTTCCTCCCCTTTAATAGTACTTTGTCTTTCTAGCCAGAACTTATGAACACACTTGGCAAGCTACAGCAGTACAACAGCCTCAGCTGAAACGAACACAACAACATGCTACAGTTTGCTCTCACTTTCCTATTGTCTTGGTTTTCTCTTGGTTCCAGATTTCATCATACACACTAAGTCTGGCTGAAGGCAGGGGGATGACACACAACTATTGCATTACCCCTTAGAAGATGATTCAGAGCTAAAGATAGTTTTCACAAACTCAGACTTAAAATATAATTTAAATGTAAGGTTTTTACGCATTAGGAAGTCTCTAATTTGTTTAATAAGATTCCTCAGATCTTCATTGCTTCTGTCCACTTGTTCTTTTGTAGCATTGGTTTTGAGCAAAACTTCTTGTGCATTTTGTTTTGCTTCATCAGCTCTCTGTTTTGCCTCAGAAACCTAAAGAGGAAAAGAGAAGGCTTGATTGCATATTTACTTATGCTTTAAGGCCTGGTTTAAAACAAAAATTCAGTTGGAGTCAGAGATAATAGTAATGAGAAATGCTTTTTCTCATAAAACTCACAGAACACATTTAAAAGCTGGCCATGATCCATACCACCAATCCTAGTTTAAACAACTCAGGCTAATGTTTAGAGTTATCCATGAAGTTTCACTTTAACAAGCTCCTTTTCTGAGGATCTTTACAAGCATGATGAAGTTACACAACTGAAAAGAAGTATTTTGAAGTAAGCCAGGCACATATTTTGTCAATTAGGGTCTAAACTTGTGTTACAACTAAAAGATTTTTTTTTTAAATATCAAACAATTGATTTGGCGTATTACCATTCTGGAGAGTTGCTCAACTTCTGCTAGTGCACTGAGGATGTCTCTGTCAAAATCCATGGCTTTCTGCCAGGCGTTGTGAGCTACGGTCACCAGCCCGTCACAGCCAGGTCCTCCACACTTCTTCTTTCCATCATCTGTTCGACAGTTTAAACCGCCACACTCGGACTCAGCACAAGAGGCTCCTGTGGGAGTGCCACACGTCTGCAGAGGCACATTAGACAAGGAAGATAGTCACAGCTTTATTTCTATTGCTGAGCTGCGAGGGGGATCGAGTAGGACACTGCTCTACCATGACAGAAGCACTGTGGTGTTTCAGCCCCTTGCAGTAGCATCCCAAGTACCGCAGGGAAGGAAGCCGAAGTAGAGCTGCAAGCTGGAGGTGGTTCCTGCAGCAGGTCCATACCAGCATGACTTCAATCTTTCTTTTGTGCCCCCTGCACCTTCCTGCCTTTAACTTGGTTACAAATATGCAGCTCCCTGATGCTGAAGTAGCTGGAGGTTATGAGGGAAGCCTTGCCTCGCTTTCACTGTCCACTTTTCCTGTACATCATCGTTCACTGGAAAGCTGCCTTTAAGCTTTGGTTTCAAGCTGGAAGTTACCACTGTCTGTGTGCCTCTTGTTTGCAATCAATCTTTGCTACTGTTGGAGGAAAAACTGGCCATCCCACAAAGCTACTTTATAAGAAAGAAAATGTTTGGTGCAGAGTAGTATCTTTTCTTTTGCTCTAATGCCCTAGAAAGGTGATAGAAGCTGAAATGCTCCAAGTTGAACAGGAAAATTTTTTTCATCTCCCTTAAAAAGCTGTCCCATTCCTTTCCACCAAATGTTTGCTCTGATTTCATCTTTCCAGAACACTTTCCAATTTGTAAATTTTGTCAAGGATGTGTTCCCACAGAAAACTTCAGGGTAGACTTTTTTTTTTTTTTTTGAAAAGCAAAACTATTTCAATCAGCAACATTGTACTGAGAATTATCCACTACTTGGTCAATTGTTTGGCAATGAAATCACTCAGGAGTTGTTTTAGCCAGAGGGAAAATTGGAAAATTCCCCATTCTTGTGAGGTTCTTTTCCCTTTCCACCCCACCCCTTTTGCCAAATGATAGTCACTAACCGACCTACTTTGCAGCCAAAAAACCTCTCTGGGAAAACCTAGGAGCTGTGCCAAGTTAGCTGCAGCTGTCTCCTGTGAAGTGTAAATGAGTCCCTCTTACCTGTTTGGCATGCAACCCAGCAGTAGCTAGAAAGCAAAAAGATTTTTTTTTTTTGGTGTCCTGTGATTACACCTCCAAGCAACTCAGTGTTTATGGCCTTGATAAACATCTACCCAAGATTTTCAGTCCTCAAGAACAGTTAGGCAGGAATGTAGGGGAAGGGAAGCTAAACAAAAAGATGTCTCTTTCTTCCTTCCCAAGAAAAAACGAGGGCTCGGGAGTCGGGAGGGATGACCGTAGTTGTAAAGGACGGGAGAGTTCAGCGTGTGAAGAACTCATCCTCTTAACACAGGCCTGGCCTGCCCAGGGGAGTTAATGAGCAGTCCCCTTGCAGCCGCCTTCATGTGGGATTGTTCTCTGAATGCAGCTGGCCGACTTCAAAGCAAAACCGAGGGAACGCTCAGCCTCTCCCAAGAAAAAGCCACCCTTGATCATATTTACAGATGAGCAGGCAGCTTCAACAGAGAAAATGCCCTTTTGACTTCAGCTCCCTGTAAGTTCTGCTTTGTCTCAAGCATGAGGACGGGAGCGCGGTGATGCCGAGGAGGGCGGCCCGTCAGCGCGAGTAGAAGCACTGCCTGGCTGGGCGCTGCACAGGCATAGCGTGTACCCTATAGAGCTGCAAAAAGGAAGCGAGTACCCTAAAGAAAGCAAGCACTGAACTGAGGACAGGCTTAAGAGGATGGCGCTCAGTCCAGCAGACTCGCTACACTTTTCTGTACGTGGGAGCTCTGTCCACGGGCTTTGGGTTAGAGCCAGGGTGCTGAAAAGATGGGTGCTTTGTCAGGGCTAGGAAGGGTAGGAGGGAGACCAATATGAAAGGCTGGTGCCTGAAAGCCGGTAGGTCTCAGAGCCCACCGATTAAACAGCCCTGTTCTAGCCCACAAAATACCCCGTCATCCAAGAAACATGCACTTTTCAGGAACAAACTGTCAAGCTCTAACCGTTCCTCCGTGCCTGTCGCTTCTTCACAAACCTGACTTTACTTTTGCTGCAGGTTTTATACCAGCGATTCTCAGCCGTGTACCTTCTCAGCCACTTCAGAGAGATCCAGGCTCTGCAGCTTGCCTGCGAGTTCATCCAGAAGGCGCGACTGCTCCTCTTGTTTAGCCTTGAACTGGGCCTCCTTCTCATTGATTAAGTCTTCCACTTCCTGCCGCRTTTGTGCTGACAGCTCCACGGCGCTATCAGGGTGAACAGTGGAGGCATTGACCCTCTCCTCTGCCTCCAGGGACATCTGGAAATACTTGGTGATACTATCCAAGGCTCCTGCAGAAATCAGATGGGGCTGCTCAGAAATCTGTTAAGTAACCCAAAGTAATTTATATTATGGAGGTTGGCAGATGACATATCAGGATTAGCGATACGAATATCAAGTTAAATGAAACTCTAGCCTTTGCAGCTATATTCGTTGCCATTGCAAGGATGACAGCATTTGTCCTGTTGTGGAAAAAAAAAAATTCATTTTTTTGCTTGGTTGACAGCGTGTCAAGTTTGCTGGAGTAAAGTAAGCCTTTCTCTGACCCTAGTGACTGAATTCTGCTTGCCCTAATGGCAAAAAGAGATCCAGCCTTTTAGGTTTATAGGGCAACAAGCTGTTTTCTAAGGATTCACTTATCCCATTGTTCTTGCTGCTTGCCCTGGGATGTCTGGCTTATGGAGTCACTGCTTGGAAACTAGTCAGAGCTTTCCTAAGAAACAACTGCTTGATGAAGGATGCTGATTTATGGAACTGTTCGTTTTGGACAACTCCCAGAGAGGCCTTGAGCGGGTGTGAGGGACCCTGCGAGGGTGGCCACACTCTGCACCTCGGGGCAGCTTTCCTCTGCAGAATGCCACAAGTCGGGGACTCCCCCGTTCTACATCCTACTTGCCTCGCTCTGCGAAATCCCATGATCACAGGAAACAATCATCTCAGACTTTCTACAAAGCAGAAAACTTAAAAAAAAAAAAAAATTCCTTTGTTTCAAGTTGGAATGAAGTCAGCTTTCAAAATTTCCAAAGAATTTGGTGACATTCCTCTTTCTCCAGCAAATTTTGATTCTTGGCTCATTTCAATGTGCCAATGGGCACGCAAGGCTTGAGTGGCTCGGAAAAACTGAGCCCTTACAGTGTGCTCTTAGTCACTAAGACCCAGGTAGTTTAACAGACTGGGGAGAGCAAGGGAGATGTCCAGGTGCATCTTGGAATCTGCCACACTTCCAGCTGTTGGGTCTCGTCTAAAATGTATTAAGAGCCTTTAAGACAACTCTGTGCCCCAAGAACTTGAGCCAGCTTTGCAATGTGCAGAGGGAGAGAGAGGGGGGGTGAGGGGGCAAAACAAAATTCCTGCTGCATCAGCAACTCTGCTAATGCACAGAAAGAAGCTGCCCTCCTAGGAACTGTGTGTTATTACACGTTAGAAGATTAACCTGGTATTTAAAACCACGCACTAATTAAATCTTTGGCCACCCCACTGCTTTCTCCCCCTCCCTGCAACACTTACCCCGAACATCAGAGATCTTGATGAACTCTAGCTGTTCTGCAAGTTCTTTCACAACATGGTCTAGGCTTTTGGCATCTGTCTCCAGTGCGCTCAGGTCAGCGTCTGTGCTGTTGCTCTTCACTGCTAAGGCTGACAGGTTTTCTTCTATGTCGGCTATCTTAACTGTAACATCTGCTGTCAGCTTTCTGTAAAACAGAGGCACAGGACTCAACAGGGAGAGGAGGAAGGGTTGTAAGCCTCGGTGCTTCACTTCACTGAAGAGTGGCGGTTAGAGCCGTGCCGAGCTTCTCCCACAGCAGGACCTGTCCTCCCTTGGTGGAGCTGTAAGTGATTTGTAACAACATGCCTACCTAGAGTACTGTTTTGTTTCCTTTATCATACAAAACTACTTTTTAATCTACAGCACGTTTATAAACTCAAAGCACCAAATTGCTCAGAAAACAGCTGCTTTGTGTAAGATTAACTGGAGGCAGATTCCAGAGGACTGGTGTAATGCTCTTGTATCATGGCAACTGCATAGGTCAGAGTTGACTACTATGATCCATACATAATTTGCTTCCCATCCCACACAGCTACAAATGCAGTTTTGATTACTACGAGCTCATGGGACAGATTTGAACTTCAGGAAGGGGGCTGGGCAGGGGGGGAAGCCTTAGTTTTAATACAATGGATTCTTTTAACTCCTCTGTAAAGATCCCTCCTCACCAGCCGTTTCTCTAGGGCTATGAAGGAAAACCTCCCGCCCTCAGCATTCAGCATGGCCTCAGTGAGCCACAGAGCAGGCTTTAGCTAGTGGGATAACCCTAAAAGGAAAGGCAAGTGTATGTTACACATCAGTGCTGCTGCGTAACAGAAGTGGGCCTAGGAAGCTATTCCCATCCATGGTGATCCCACCWATCCCAGTGTTTCCTCATTCTGAAAGAATCAGGCAGTATTTAAGCTCTGTGATCAAATTACAGCTCTCTCAATAGCCCAACAGCCTGCTGTTTTCCAGGAGTCCTTCAAAGCCCAGTACTACTTCTGTACAGCCAGATAGGAGCAAGAACAGATACATATATACATGTTAGGGAAAAGCAGCTCCTCAGCTGCTCTGACCTCCCTCGGTACACACAGAGCCCAAATGCAGCAGCAACCCCCAGCTCTCCAGCTGGAGAGGGGGAGCTGCAGGGCACAAGCGTATCCCTAATTGAGACATTTGTGCTTTAATCCTTGCCCCTTTGCTTTGTGCAGTCCCCTTTACAACACACAAGCAAGCTCAAGCACACAGGGCTAGAAAGCATCTGTAATCCTACTTGATGTTAAACTGCCCCATCTCCAAAAGCACAAACTGCCAGCTTTTGTATGCTTAGCCCTAAAACAAAATACAAGGCTCCTACCCTGAGAGAAACGGAAACAATCCTTGTTATAAAGCTGGTGCTTCCCCACACACACAGTCAGAGTGCAGAAAGGAGCCCAAGTTTCCAACTCATCAGCTACACACAGAAATCCAGGAATTTAATCTCTCGCCTCTTCATTCTTTCACATAATAGCAGTGTTTGTCCTTTGCCCCGGGGGAGCGCAAGGCAAGCGTGAGTGAGTGGCTCCGTGGTAATTAGCTGCCTGGTGCACAGTGAGAGCAGGACAACCCCTGCCCAGAGGATGGTAGCTGTGCTGCTCCTACCTTCCCCGGCCAGGTTTCTCGTGGGACGGATGCTTGCTGCCGGCGCTGAGCATGGCGAGGTGCTCCACCAGCTCTAGGAGCCGCAGCGTACCTCGCCCAGCTGGAGGATCGGAGCCAGGGTGTCCTCAGCTCAGCATGGGAGCATCAGTCACTCAAGTAAATCCCAGCTCACTGGCACTCCCACTCCTTCCCACGCTAGACTTATCCATGTAACTGCGACTGTACTCACTCTGCTTCCTCGAAGAGACTCCCAATGTTCTTCAGGGGCTCGGCAGCTGGATTTTGAGCAATGATGGTTTTAATTTCACTGAGCTTCTCCTCCAGGGTGTTGAGCGTCTGCTGGTATGGGCCAGTGACTCCAGTGATTTTGAGGGCATTAGCCCTATCCAGGAACTGCTGGGTCCTGTTAGCCAGCTCACCGATGATCACATCCCAGAGGGCAAAGCACTGGTGGCATGGCACGCAGTCGGGGAAGAAGCCTGAGTAGCCCCGGGAGCACTTGTCACAGCGTGGCCCTTCCACCCCTTCGTTGCAGATGCACTGCCCGGTGGCGCGGTCGCATTGCGGGGTCTGGATGCCACGAGGGTTGCAATCACAAGCTGGAAGGAGAAAAAGGCATGCCTGAAGGCTACAGTGACGGAAATGACATCATTGACATTGGTAGGGAGGGGGGAAAAAAAAATTCAACCAGTTGTACTGGAATAGGGAAATGAGTATCGAAGTAGTCTGTGTCTAGATTATAACCAGCAAATTATGGATGTGTCTGCTTGGGTATGGGAGAACCAGGGCTAAGTGTGAAAGGGAAGAGAGACAAGGAGATAACTCTAGGGGAGACCAGGATTTGCATGTCTCAGAAACAGGCACAATAAGGGAGCAAGGATGGACACTTCTTGCAATGTTTGGATGGCAGTTGGATAGCAATTGAAGACAAAAATGCCAGTTTCACTCCTACGAAGAAGAGTAAGTAGAGTAAGGCTTTCCAGATGGGAAAAGAAACAACAGGCAGGCACATAGCAGAGGGGTTTAAGAGCAAAACATGAGTGAAATAGAAAAAGTGAACAAGGAACAACCATTTACTGTCTCCTCCAGCACAGGAGTAGGGGTCAACTGGGGAATCCAGCAGCTCAAAAATCAATCACCCTCCCCTGCACCTCCCACAAACAGCACAATAAAAGGAGATAGTTGATTACACGGCACTTAACTAAGTGGTGGAGCTCCCTACCACAAGACACCATGGGTGCTAAAAGTTGAGGTGGCTTCAAAGAAGTACGTGACAAATTTATGGAATAACAGCCCTTGAGAGATCTTCTATGCAGAGGTACAGGGCCTGGCTCAGGATGTGCTCCTGCCACGGATGGTGGGAAAACATTCACAACATGCATCAAGGAGCCTGGCACCGGGCTGATGTTTTCGGTATACAGAAAATGGGAAAAAATCAGGCAGTGAAAAGTAGACTAGAATGAAGAATGTGGTCATGGGCAGCCCCGTCAGAGGGAGAAGTCTTCTCCAACACGGGTGCTAACAACCAAGCGCCTACACACTGCTTGTCACCCTCAAGTGGGAATGAGGATGATTAACAGATTTTTTTTTTTTTTTTTTTTT
This sequence comes from Phoebastria nigripes, assembly GCA_035582835.1. Classification (NCBI taxonomy): domain Eukaryota; kingdom Metazoa; phylum Chordata; class Aves; order Procellariiformes; family Diomedeidae; genus Phoebastria; species Phoebastria nigripes. The sequence goes on from JAYKAV010003060.1 coordinate 137,858, forward strand.
TAAATTATTTCACACTTTGAGCACCAACTCAGGAGTTAGTATTCACACCTTCCTGAAATGGACTTTCATTCTTATTTTATTTTTGTAACTGTGAACACCTACCTATCTTTATATGCTAGTTAGGTAAGACCCAGGGGCTCCAGGTGGTTGCCAAACTGGAGTGATAAGGTTTGGGCAACACCCTTTATAAACAAGCTTTTAGAATAAAGATGCACTTCTTTGGCACTAACCTGCCATGAAGAGAAGTTAACTTACTGATGCACGGTCATTTCTAAAAGCACAGACACACTTTGTACACAGTAACGCTAGCAGGAGAAGCGTTTCCATGCAGCAGGGCTGCCGCTTGATCTCTCCTCCTTAATTACCCAGGCAGCAGCAGAGGAAATTCCCAACCTGCAAAGCTTTTAATAAAGGGATGGCAGCAAAGAACAAAAAGAGAGGCCTTGAAAATAGGCAGGTCACCTACCTACCATTGTGGCAGAGGACACCCGAAGCAGGTCAAGCACACATTCCTTCAACAGGAAAAGGACTGCGATACCTGATAAAAGCCTTCACTTACACATCCATTTACCAGGCATCCTTGAAGGAGGTTAATGGCTCAAAAAGGTCCATAAATCAATTCACACACCCCAAGCACATGCCCCTTTGAAAAAAGGGCAAAACACAAAGCTGTTTTCAGGATTGTACATTGTTTGCTTCAGTGCCAAAACACAGTGGTGGTCTTCAGTTCAAAAATTACACAAAAAGAGCCTCAGCAGAACAAATCGCTCCTCAACAAAACAACTTTCTTGTACAATGTGAATATGATAGGCAAGAGACAAAAATAACTTCTGCTGCCTGTACAATTGAGCAAAATGGTCCTTTGTTCTTTGAATTATACCCTGACACAAGAGATTGTTTTTACTTTACATCGAAAGTGCTTAAGTAGTCAACTCGCTATGGAATACGTTCCCTGCAGGCAAACCGTCGAGTTCCTCTTTGAAGGAGGTCAGTTAACCCTTCTGTCAACTAGTAAGGCCCTCGGTATAATGATGAATTGTCCAAATTCCTCTGCAAAGAAAGAGGCTAAATGGCATGTGGTTCTTCTCAAAGATCCTGAGATCTGATCAAGTTACATGAATACTTGCTGCTGGCAAATCAGATCACTATATTTACTTGTGGATTTAAAAAGCTTAAAGTGAAAAAAAAACCAAAACCCATGTTGGTAATTCTACTCCTGAATACCTGCATGTTCAGGAAAGGCAGATGACATGGCTTTAGTAGCATTTACATGCTAATGTGGATTCCAAAATCTCTGGAGCCAGAAAATGCTGGGGAAGGGAAGGGGAGCATTTAAGTACTAACTASTTTGCAAAGTGAAAACCCAAACTCCACGGCGGCTGTTGGGAGATGATAAAGAGCAAAGAAGTAATTTATTCTAAATACAGCACAACAGCTGGAAGAATCATCACATTTCTAGAATTCCACAAAACTTCCAAACTGAGCTTTGTGGGACCCACGAGAAAATTGTACAAGGCGGCTAGAAACATTACTGTGGGTTATTTATCCGGTTTAGGATTCTCTATCAAGCCCAGAAGCAGGCAATGCTGGCTCTGCATTATTTCAGTAGTGTGAATCCAACATATATAAAATGGCTTTCGAAAGGGCTAGTTTCACACTTGCTCTTTCTTTTCTTCATGATCTTCCAAAGTCATTAACCGTGCACACGGCCTCACCAGCTTTCAAACCAAAAGGTAAAACTGAAGATAATTTTATCTCTAAGTAAAATCACGTAGTCTAAAGGAAAACAAGCAAAAGCCTCCCTCAGAACTGGAAGAAGAAGATTCCAGTAGATTTTATTTTCTTTCCATTTTGAAAATTTGGGAGGCATTTCTACATGTTGGTGGTACGGTCTCTCTAGCTACAGCCCTCAGACAACTCCCTACTGTGGCACTGACTGAAACATTTTTTAAATTCCCACAAAAGCATCTCTGCGCCTTTTACAGCTCACATCCTGTGAGCAAACCTTTCATCTCACAAATGACACGTGCACGTGCATGCCAGTGTTTGGTTGCACGCAATCTTTTTTAGAGTCTAGATGACCTTAGCCAGGCGCTTCAGCCACAGTTGAAATCACCTCTGTTCCTCACTAGAGTCAGTCTCTGAGTGCTTCTAGGAGATGCTGGGTCCCAATTTCCAGACACTGCATTAATAACTAAATTTGGCCAGCCAGAAACCCATAGAAACTGCTCCTCTGCCCTCCAAGGCCATGTGGAACAGGACCTCCACTATCTCCAGTGCCTTTAGTGGAGGAGTCCCGTATCCCACGCCCTGGCCACCACCAACTGGCTATTTCACACCCTGGCACGGAGCACATCCAAGGCCCTTGCAGAGAGCATCTTCCCTTTACAGCATGGTGGGGATCAAACCCTCAGCTGACTTCAGCTGTGATGACTTCTCAAGAGGAGGTAAGCAAGCCCGGGACAAGACCATATAAAGCCTTCTAGGTAGTGAGGAGCGCCTTGAACACCGTGGGCCACAGGCAAATAGCTCAGCGCACAGGTTTCACTTCTTTGCCTCATCCAACGCCTGCTTACCAAGCACCCACTGGCATCAGTCTCTGTGGGATTTCAGGGCACAACTTTGTCCTAAAGTGACAAAAAGGAAGCTTTGTCCTAAAGGGACAAAAGCACAGTGACGGTGGCAGGATCCATGTGAAAGGAGGACCTCCTGGCTGGCGTGGACTGGAAAAGGCTAGCACAGGATTGGCAAACAGTTCATGGAAGAATAACCGTGTGCCAAGTTACACATCCATCATTCATGACAGTGGGTGCATATCCACCAAAAGGATTAATGTGACATTTGATTATCACCACCAATGAACTGGGATGTGAAAACAGGAGATGCCTTGATTCCCATCACCTGCTAGAAAGAGAGCAAACACCATGCCGCAATGAATCAGCACATCATGCCCAGCATCGTTTTTGGCCAAAGTAGCCCAGCATCACATCTAGCCACAGTGGAGTTCTTGCTCCTCTACCATCTCCTTCGTTAACGTCCAACTATTCCTATGGCCACCACGTGAGCCAACTCCTATGCAGCCCCGTGCTAATGGTGCTCTCTGTGACAGAAGTTTTACTTCTGATGTACTCAAGCAGGCTAACGCAAACACAATCTTTAAAGTATACCTTGGCTCTGGAGATTTCGGCTCTAACCAGCACACTCATAAGTCTGATGTAACACTTGAGTAGCTATACCACATCTAATTTTAGCATATGCCTGGTTAATCTAATTTTTCCCAAGAAGAACAAGAAACATGCAGGCACATCTAGGGATGCAGAAGTGTTTCAGATATTATCCAGTAGCTAACGATGGCTTTATACTCCACCTAACACAGTATCTGTGGAACAGGGAAAGACATAAAGTCCTGTAAGCTCTTTTTAAATGCCTTACCTATGCTTAGGTGACTAGAAATTGGGAAAAGTGGTTCATTTTGCACTGTAAAACCACACAGCTGCTGAGTTTACTCTGAGACATTTAGATGCCTTAACCAGCTTGGGTTGGAAATGGCCTTCAAGACAAATGGTTGATTATTCTCCCTTCATACAGAGGGGTGGACCAAGGCCGGGGTGAAGGGCTGCAAGTTAACACAGACTGGGCTGCTTGCTTTGAAGATCAGTTAGACAGGGATCAAATCTGTCCCTGGGTAAGCAGAGCAGGACACTGCAGTACCTCCCATGGAAAATATAGCGGAGGAAAAGAAGTTTTTTTAAATCATTAGTCAAAGATCTGAGGGTTTTCAAAGGAGCATTTACTAAGTTAAACAATAAGTTTCTGTTTTGAAATGTCATTTTGGAACTGGGTGTATTGTTTTCTTTAATTGAGTGTTTAATCCCATCAGACATTCTTCTGTGGCATACTCCGACTTACTTAAGCGAAATCACATTTTTGACAGGAAGATTTTCTAGCCAAATTCTTCAGTCAGGATCTGTTGATTAGCAACTTATCAGTATAAAAGATTGTAGCTGCATCTATTCACAAACGCATGTGCACATATGTGCACGCGCAGAGTATCCACGGGTAATTTTTTTTTACCACCTTGATCAATGCGTTTTAGTAATTTTTTTTTACTGATCTTAAAGATAAAAGTAACACTYATACATGTTTACTGAACGTAAACTTGTAGAAACCTACGGGGAGAAATCCCAAAGAAGTAAATGACTAGCTCAAGTGGTTTGCTTCAAGCTCACAAGGATCTATGAACCACTTTATCTTTCACTTACTCTGACAGCTCTGCTACCTTTCCCTCTGATTTTAAATATTTAGAACTCACTTCCATTTGAGCTACTGTAATTTAATATGTGGCATATTTGCATATCACTAAATTTAAACTAAGGTGTGTCAGAGCACTTGATACTACAGCCGAGATGATATAATGGATACTGAAAGGGCTCTATGAAGATCAGTCTCAGTGTTTAATGCCTTACTGTAAGATGCTAGGAACAAGCGGGTGTCATACATCATCTTACACAGAACAGAAATAATTTTTGCAGAAATATTTTCTTTACTACTTGAGATTGGGGATGGAGCGCATCAAATGTTTAACTCATCCGCAGCAAAAAAACAAAGGGTTTGTTCAAACATGGTTTCCTGGCATCGCTTCCCAGTGGTAGTGAGGCACTATGATGATAAAACCATTCAGCAATTTGTAAGGTTGAAAGTTTTGCAGAGCTAGCAAATTTCTTCTGAATAATCAGCTATTGATTCAAATTACCCTGTAAGCATATTGCTAACTCCTCAGCATTGCGATTTTCAGCACGAGTGTTAAGATAAGATCCCAGCCTAGAATTACTAGAGTTGTGCTGCATTTTAACATGCTAGCAGACCTTGCCAAAAGGGCAATTTTCTGGAAACAATCAATATACATTACAATATTTTAAGACCACAGGTCAATTGCAATTATGAAACCCAAAGTGAAAATTATATTTTTTTTAGTGTAGAATTTGTCCGACTTCCTTTAGACACTTATCACAGAAGGAAAAGAAACATCTGCTAATCTTTCTCTCCGCACCATAAACACCTCCTATAAAAGCAGCCTACGTGACTAGTTTAAGACCCAGGTGTTAAATTAAGACTACGAAGCCTATTCTTAAATGGCAATGGGGTAATTTTCAGTGAACAGATGTTTTAGCACCAGGTACATAACAAAGACTAAAAACTGAGAAAAACAACTTTCTGCCAATGTCTGCAATGAGTATTTGATAAACATATGACTTTTTTTCATCTTAGTTCAATTAAATTCTGGTTTTTACAATAGCGCTTGATACTCCAGTCCAACACAGAAAAATATTGACACAGGCATGCTTCTTGTAAAGGGGATATAGCAATACAACCGAACTGTCAATCTCATACAGTACCTTTTACTCACTGCACTCTGTTCTGTTTGTTCAATTTATTAAAACAGTAATGATAGTAAAATTGTCACCTCCTTTATATTATATGAAACACATAAACTTCAAATATCTACTGTGCAAGGGCATTGTTTGTGCTGCATCTGCAGCCACACCGTATCTCAGAGGCTTCCCGGGAGCCTGGAGCCTCCTGCCAGAAATGTGCTTTGCGGGCCGAAGTCTGTGCAGAGCTCAGCATGCCGAGTCCTGCGCCCTGGTTGCCAGGCTTTGGAAAAGCTCCAGCAGAATGCCTGGGAGACTTCAGTTTGATGAAATTTGTAATCCAATTATTTACTACCTTAGCAAGGATTTTTATGCACAGGCACACGTTCACGTGCAGGTTCGTGTAAAGCTGCATATAGCTCGTAGCTGAAGCAACAGCCAGAAGAATCCTGCAAAGGGGCTGGCACTGCCCCAAGCAGACGACGCTCACTGCACAGCTCCTGCTCACTGTAATCCTCATAGGGACCTGCATGAGGCCGAGAGAGATGCGCTGGGCTTTTCCCTATCCTCTACACCTCTCCTGTGCTTGTTTCAGGCATTATGTTAAATTAAATGAGTAGCTGTTGTGCTTTTTTAAAGCATGGGGTAAGCAGTCTCCGAAGACCCAGTCCTAGAGACTCTCTGCAGTGTGTAATCCCCAACGGACATCTGTGGGTGGTGGGAGCGTACCCAGTACCAAGGGGTGAAGATGCTGCCCAAACGTAGGCACCCACCTTAGCCTGCCCCAGCAATCTGGTCCCAGTGTGATCTCGGGACGTGCAGAGAGGAGACATCGGATGATGCTTTCTCTCCACTGCAGGGAGCACAGACTGCAAATCAAAGCACCTGGACCAGGTGCAAAAACCTGCCTGCCCCAGCTTCTGCTTCACCATCTCCGATCTTACCAAGATTTCTAGAAAACAAGTCACAGGCAGCAGCTGGCAATGGTCACTGCCATCGACGTGGATGGCAGGGAAGCATGCCCTGGAGTCTGGTTTCCAGCGGAGCGTGCTGGGACCCTGGGGCCACATCCACAGCTGCTGCGAGTGCCTGGGAACCCGTCGGGGGCTGCAGCCCCCAGCCTGTCCTAGATTTTGTACATCTCCACATAGCTGTGTCCAGAAGTTATTTGCAGGCACTTGTGTTCACATGACCTCACTTTTTTTTTTTTCACCAGTTAAAAACTTTGTAAAGGATGTCACAGCAACATGGGCAGTACAGTCCCCATTTCTCAGCAGGGGCTCGTGTCTATTGGTGCCAACAGCCTGAAGACCTCTTGTGAAGAGATCACACATTACTGTCCCTTCAGCGATGCACCCTGCAATTTCCAACCTTAAGCAGAAGCCACTTGCCCCGGCTGGTGGAGGATCCCACCCTGGAGTCGTCGGGACTGACGTCCACGCCTCTGCATGAGCTTGGTGCCTGCAGCGAAGACTGTCCATCCATACTCACACGGTTCAGAGCTCTCTCACCATTCCCCATCCAGATCGGTTTGTATTTTCTTCCTGAATGCGGCACAAATGTGGCCATTTTGGTTTGGGCCAGCACGAGCGTGCCACCGAGGGCAGGTGGCAAACGCCATGGCCAGGAGTCCCCCTGCAGCTGGAGCTGACATCTTTGTGACGAATCCCCATCTCAGTTCCAGCTTCACCTTGGCCACAGGCCAAATTTAAGTTATTTTCCAGGGGCATTGCTCTGTAACTCCTTAAATGGCACAGTTTTCCAGTTTGCCTGCAAACCGTTTACCACTGAGAGCTGCTACCTGCCCACGCAGCAGCTGCACGTCTGCCAGCCTGAACATCGCTCCTCCGCTCGCCGGGACTAAATAAGGGCTGAGAAGTCACTTCTCTCTCTGCCGAGGAAGGATGGGAGACAGGGCGGGAGGCATTGACACCACCATGCCGGGGACACTCGGCAGCACCGTGGGGCTGGATGCACTCCACGAGCGAGCGCATGCTTGGAGCCCATCCAGGGCATTGTGCCACAGGCTGCCGCGGCTCAGCCCTGGGCACCAGCTCTTCCCACAGAAACCTCCTTGGATGCAATCCTGAAGGAAAATCTGCATTTCCACCTGAGTGAGTCTCCCATGTCATTTGGGGGCAGAAGGGGCAGCGGGTTGGAAGGAGAGCGTAGAGCTTGCATGGTAAAAACAGGCTCTGAAGAATATATCCTCTCTTTACTTCAGAAACAAAAGTAAAACCTTAAAAAGCAGGTTTTTACACGCTCAAAAGGCAGCAGAAACTCCATGAGAGGCCAGAAATGCTGGTACAGGGCAAAATCTTGCTGATAAGGTATGCAGATGGACTCCATCAATAAACCCTGATGGAGACAGCCGATACCAAGAGACAATCCCTGCCCCGGAGCCGGCAGGGTCAGCGCCCCTCACCACGCCAGAACACACACAGCCTCCCCGAGACACCCAATATGTACTCAGGAACCAGGACAATTCCCCAGTCCTTTTATCTGCTGCATKAACCAAGTAGCTGTGACCTGCCTATCTGGTTAGATAATGGGCTCTAAGGTATCTCTATTGTAAGGGATTTATTAAAGACCACAGCAAGCACATTCCTCCCTGCAGGAAAAAATACCTTAATCTACTGCAAACCCTCCTGGCAAAGGCTCCTATTTGAACAGATCAGAGATACAAGTTTGTTCTGGTCTGGACAGCGTTTGAAGTTTCTTTTCCAGCTAATGAACAGACTTGTTTATAATGAAAGGACAGAGAGCATCCAGTTTTCTAAACAAGCGACTTCATGGCGCTCTGTTTTGCAGCATGTAGCTATGGCTAACCCGCTGCACGGTCTCTGCTCGATCCTTTATTTCCATCTGAAATATAAGGAAAGTCTCCTACTAAATCAAAAACCTTATTTCTTCAGCACCAGCCTCCCTAACAAGACAGAAGAGGAGACAGGTCTTCCACTACATACAAACGAGGGGCAAGTTTCCAGACCAATTCTCAAACCCAAACACTTGCAATATGTTTCCTTACCACACTGGCTTACCTGGCAGCATTGCAACCTAATGGTTAAAGAAGAGTTGGTTTCTACACAGAGATGATTGTTTCTAAATAAGGGTCCAACAAGAAATAAGATAAACCAGGCAAGCGTCGGGCCAGGCTCCTGCTGCGCCTCCTGTCCCCGGAGGCACCAAAACCCAGGGGACAGACCCTGCCATGCCTTCCTCCCTCATTTCCAAGGCTCGTGCAGGCACTGGCGGGGGTCACCGGAGGGGCTGCTCCCAGCAGGGGTGTCCCAGCGCATTAGGGGGTGACAGCGTGCCCGGCCACCGGGTCATTTCCAAAAGGAGCAGGCAGGGCGCACTGGCGCCAGGCTGGGACTCACCTTTGCACTCCATGCCTGGGTCACCCCAGAAGAGCTCCTGGCACTCCCGGCAGGTCCGGCCTCCAAAGCCCGGCATGCACTGGCACTGTCCTGTGAACTGCCAAAAAATAACAAGAGACATGACCATCTCAGCAGCTCGCCCCGACACTGGAGCAAAGGCTGAGCCGTCACAGCTGCCCCTCACTCCCCTTACCTCATTGCAGGCAGGCCCAAGGGAGCGCGCGGGGTCGCAGCCGCACTGCTCGCAGCCGGCACCGCTGGYGAGCCTCCATGTATGCGGGGCACAGCGGTCGCAGGTCTGCCCCACCACATTGGGGAGGCACCGGCACTGCCCCGTGGCCGCCTCGCACCGGCAGCTCTCTGAGCCCTCGCAGTCCTCCCGGATGGTGCCCAGGTAGTTGCAGACGCACTCTGTGAGGGAAAGAGCGTGGCGCCTCGATGTCAGCCTTCCCTCTTGTTACCAGACTGCCCAGAGTTTGCATTTAGTTTATTCTCCGAGTCCCCAGAGGTGCAGGCAGATGCCGGCACGTCCCAATGCCCATGGCCAGGCCTGGCTGACCCAACGCTGAATGACACCCGGCACCGCGCAAGAGCCCTCCTCATGTCCCAGGCTGGCCACCTCTACAGCTTCTGCCCCAGCACACGGGAGGCGACAGGAGCCCCTCGTTCAAGCAGTACAGCCCTCTGTACACAACCAAAGCCCAAGGCTGCCCAGCTCCTGCCAGCAGGCTACAGTGGTGGATTTGCTTGGAGTGGCCGATGGCGTGCCAAGCAGAGCAGGGCTCCACTCGCCTGCCCAGCGACCCTTCCGCCCTGCCGGGCTGTGTCCGGCGCTGAAGGAGAGGAGGGTCTGCCTCCCCACCGCCCGGTTCAGCTCACCAGGCAGGACTCACTCCCACTGTGCAGCCACATCTGCAGGAACACTGGTGTTAACAAAAGCCAAACCCTCACCCCACCACCGGCCATCTCTGGAGAACAGGGAAACAAAGACCGCTAACAAGAGGGCAAGAAATCGCCCTCCTGCAAAAGCCTTGTCCTTTCAGCACATGTAAATGCTGTCCCTGCTCTCCCCGGCAAATGTAGAGGATTCCCCTCCCAGCCAGGAGCCCCGCTGCGCTGCAGGGCAGCTGCACGCAACTCCAGCTGGAGGTAATTAGGTTTCCCCTCCACCCCAAATGCACCCAGGTAAATTAAAAAGAGCTCAGGCAGCCGCTGCCGCCCTGCGACATGGCCGGCAGAGGGGACATGGCCGGCAGAGGGGACATGGCCGTGTCTCCCCACTCACTTCTGCAGTCCTGCTGCAGGGCGCTCCCGTAGTAGCCCTGTTTGCAGAGGTGGCAGTTTTCCCCCTCCGTGTGATACAGACACTTCATGCACGTTCCCGTCTTCTTGTCGCAGGCCTCTGGGTCAGTGGTGTCGATGTTGTTGTTGCACTGGCACGGCTGGCAGGCGCCGCCAACCTCGTCGGGGCTCCCAAAGAAGCCAGACGCACATTCATCACATCGACTGCCTGTTTGAACAAACAGGCACGGTAGGAATTACCATCATGGCTCGCTAGCGCGTGGTCCCCTAACCGGCAAGACTGAGGCAAGACAAGAAAGGCCATTAACGGCGGGGGGTGTTAATTGGATCATGCTCAAAGCAACAGAGCACTTTGGTGAGACTGTGGCAGCTTGGTGCAGCATGGATGGTACTGCCTGGGGCACCAAGGCATGGTGCTACAGCCCAGCTGCCAGCACACTCATCCCCTCGGCTCCACTGCTGTCCTGTTCAGCTCTGCCGACCACCGGTCATCCCTTGCCATGCTGCCGGTCATGAGGTTCACGGTGGTGCCAGCATTGCCTGCACAAGCCGCTCTGCCCTGGCACCTTCCAAGCACTGCCAACCTCCAGTAGCAACACACTGACGCTGGTGCTGTGGTCACATCCAACAACCCATATGAACATACCCCCTCCCACTGGGAGGTTCAACGCAACCAGCCCCCCTCCACGCACCCGCCAAGTACCTATGTATCCCACGCTACAGACACACACGACTTGCAGTGTGACCGGATCCTGGTAACAGCCACTGGCAAACTGGCGTCCGCTCTCGGGGCCGTCAGGGCAAGGGCAGGGGCGGCAGTGGTCGCCTGATCCCAGGACGGGGTCTCCATAGTAGCCAGCCTGGCACCTGTGCAATGGGGTACATGGCATGCAGGGGACCGCAGGCAAACAGATTGCAGCCTTGCCATAACGATGCTCAGGTTTTCAACCACCACGAAGAACCAAAGGGCAGAAACATCCTTACAGCTCTCCCGTGCCACTCATGCTCTGAGCAGCCACAGAGGCAAATTAGTCTGGCTCAAACCAGCATAAGAGCAGGAGACCCAAGGCTGATGCCTCTCAAGAGGCTTTCAATGGACAAAGCCTCTCTGAAGCCCTGGGATCCTGCAACGTGCCCTCTGGCATCTGGGCAGGCACTGCTGGGAGGCGTGAGGCCACAGGCAGGGAAGATGGGGTCCCTGCTCCCATCCTCCTCCAGGACCACGAGCACTGCCCTGGCTCCCAGGGTGCAGGGACTTTCCCCACGGATTCACACCCACCCGAGCACCAGCGCCGGAGGGGAAGGGCTGCTGCCCATCCTGCCAGGGGGAAGGAGAGGGCGCACATGCTGTACCTCTCGCAGTTGTGCCCTGCTGTGTGGTCCCGGCAGCTCAGGCACTCCCCAGTGTAGGGGCTGCAGTCGTCGGCGTGGCCATTGCAGTGGCAGGGCTGGCAGCTGGGGAAGCCCCAGAAGCCAGGCAGGCAGCGGTCGCACTGCCGCCCATACACCCCGGGGAAGCAGTGGCACTGGCCCGTCTCCGCGTCACAGAAGGCGTTGTAAGAGCCTCGGACGTGGCACTCGCATGCTGCAAGGAGAGGGAGAGAGGGGCTGCATTTCCACGCAAGCCCTAAACGCAGCGCCCCGACCGCAGCACAGCCCAGAGCCAAGGGTTTAACGTACGTCGGCATCCGCTCGGCCCGAACCCAAAGGTGCCAGGGGCACATCTGTCGCATTGTCTTCCAACGACATTGGGACGACACTGGCACTGTCCTCCGCTGGGGTCACACACCGAACTCAGGGAGCCCTGGGGGTCGCACTGGCATGCTGAGCAGAGAAAAGCATCGGAGGGGAGTGAGTACCACAGCGCGTGATATGAACTACCTGCCTCATCCCACGCACACACCTTCCTCTGCAAACCACTCTGCCTCCAAGCACGCTCCAGCTTCCAGGCACAGTTTGCCCTACAAGTAGGTGGTTACGTACATAATGCGGTCTCGTGTAATAGAGCAGAAATGCTGAATATGATGTTCTTGCAGACGTCCGTCATGGGGGTTTTCACAACACTCCTGCTGTTTTCCAGACACCGGTATCTTTGGAAAGTTTCCCAAGCGCTGTTCGTGACCACATCTTCTCCTGAGCCTCCCACTGTGAATATGTCCAGCGATTTGCAGTATGGCATGAGAACAAGCTACAAAACAATTTTACAATGACAAAGTGTCACTATTTATAAATAGCTTCCAACAGAATTGTGAAAATTCACTATTATCCCACTTCCTATCATTCTTTTTTGGCCAAAAAGCAAACAGCCAGACAAAATTGGGAAGGGAAATGACAGTATTTCTGTTGGTTTTGGTGGAATAGTTCTGGTATCTACCAAATTCTTACCAAATCTACCAAATTCTATCCATTCAAAAGAAAAGGTTGACATTCATGACATATATGGCACTCATTAGCCTCCCCAAAGAAACTACAGGTCTGTGGAACTAGCTGCAGTCCTGTAGAACACAACAAAAACAACCCACATACTTTGAGACTGAAGAAACCTATAGTGCTTTACATCATTCAGTTAAAATCTGGCTTCAGCCGTAAGCAACAATGTTGTAAAATATTACTCTGGATTTACAGACACATCCCAGAGGAGATGCAAACTTTCAGGCTTTTAAATATGCTTTTCCACCAGAGCATGCCCGAAATAATTTCTGCTCACAGAGTCAATGAGCGTGTACGGGCTCTCCGTCTCTGTATCCACCGAGGAGTACTGGGGCAGCTCCAGGCGGATGGTGTAATTCAGCCCCTTCTCGAAGCAGACGGGCCGTGGGAGAACGACATATCTGGATTAGGAACAGGAAACAATTCTTACTTCAAATGTCCAGCACCATAAAGCATTTCAGGTGGCCCTATAAAGCAATCGAGATAACGGAAAGCAGCCAAGACCAGGCAGAACAAAAGCTACGATGTGAAAGAGGTGGTTTGGAGGCTTGTGCAAGTCAGAACCGGAAAAGCTTATCGGCAAGGTAAAGAGTCATACTGATGTTCACTCACAGGCTGTGCAAACACTTCCCCCCTCTTTGCTCAGTGAACAAAACAAATCAGACAACGAGAATAAACTTAAAAGCTTTGAGTCTACAGACACAATGCTAAATAGTTTTTATAACCCATTGGAAATTAAATTTCATCCATTTTCATAGAGGCCATGGCAAACTGAAAATGTGACATTACTCTGTTTCAATTTTTTAAATGTTTTTTCTCCTTTTGGCCCATCCAATTATACTGACCTGGAGCCGGGTGACAGTGAGACGACCTGATTATCATCATCAGGAACTGTATTGCCACACCGGCTACCCGTGGGAATCTTGCCTGGGCGCGAGACGCTGATCACAGCTTTTTCCCACTGATCTGGCAACTGGGGGRAAAAAAAGGCTGATCAGCATCAAGCAATGGCCGTAAGCTCCCGGGAGCATCCAGAGCTCAGGCCAGGAAAAACGTGCACACAGACAGGGTGGTCACTGTGCTTCGGGAGGATGGGGCTGCAGCTCCAGCATCAATGGGGCACCTACCAGCTGCACGTTTGGGCTGAGACAAGGCAAGTGCCCCTGGGCATCCTCCAGCATGACAGCCTCTCTCCCTCCCTCACTCCCCAAAAAACATGACTAGGTGTAGGTGGTCAGCAGCCCCATCTGCGGCACAGCATCAGCGGGGGGTTTGGCAACCTCCTCTCTCCCCACCTCCGGGTACTGCACCTGAGTATTTCACTGCAGTCAATTGCTGCCAAGCTCTAGGTAAGGAGCTGGGGGGATTTTTCTCTTTCCCTTCACCCTGCAAATTATCCACACTCAAAACCAACTGCTTGCAAGCTCTTGGCTGCAGGCATTCAACATCCAAGACGGGCAATTTGTCTCCTAAGAGGTATAACAGCGCTTCCACCTGCTAGAAGGCCATCTGGCTGATGCCAAATTTATATTCTAATCTGTCCTGACGGGACTTGTCACTTTTTAATTTGCTCATTAAGCAGGTGCTGAAACAACACAATAATGAATGAAACTGTAAAGCAAATAATACTAGTAGTAGTCAACATCATTTTGGATTTTCACACACCTCAGACATTTAACTGAGCATCCATCCTTGTCTTTGAGTCCTGATGACTCCTGGAAGCGCCGGGCTCCTGTCAGTCATGCACCGGCACAGCCAGCGCCTGCCATACTCACAGACCTACCTGCGGCTCGTAGCGGACCAGAATATCGTACTCCATGGAGTAGGGGATGTTGTTGATGTAGAATTCCAGGTACGCCCCCTCAGGGACCCTTACAAATCCTATGCCTGTCCACGACGGTGTGCGGTCTGGTGTGTACTGGCGCTCTATTACGTTTACTCCCTACAAAAACAGGGAACAGAGATTTTAATACCGATACATTAAATTTGCGAGCCCCATGGGAGCGCGTGAAGTGACGAGTTCTGCTGATGGATCACTTCTGGATCGCAGCATCCATCGTTGGCATCCCAGAGAACACGAATTCTCTTTTAAACCCATGTGCATGCACACCGTTGCCCTTCTGCTTAACAATATACAAAAAGCAAGACAGATAAAATAAAACAACACTGCACAACTCTTCATCCATTTCTCTGTTATAGTGGGGAATTAAATTTAAAAACTTGCTGTGAGTAACTAATCCACCAGCTACGACACCTCGTTCACTGTAAGGACTTTCACATCATACTTGTAGCAGTAGGATTTACTGCAGTGGCACATAACTGCTCTATTAACTGCCCAAGCTGAGTGCTAATTACTTCCTGGCTACACYGGGCTGCTCCAAGCCAAACCACTGCTCAGGATAACATTTGAAAAGTAGATCACAGCCGTCATGAGTAGGGTGTCACTAAATAACAGAGATCCTAATCATCGATAGATATTTAATAGCCAAATCAATACGTGGTCACTCCTTTCAGTCTGAGGTGCCAGGTTTTTATCTGCTACTCTTTATATAAAGCAAAGAGGAGGAAAAAGGCAACAGAAAATGGAAACGCGTGGTGTTCAAACTTCCCGTTTCAAATATATCTGCATCCACGAATAGTTCTCTCCATAGAACAACATCCTGTGCATTCCTAAGGAAGCTGCTTCAGTAGAAAGGGATAAAATGTAAGGAAATGTCTATATATATATATATACATATCGCTTCAGGATGTCCCCTCATGTATTCTCACACTCTTTGAAGAGAGCCTGGCTGTAAGTTATTACCCTTCGGCTTTGCCCAAAGTGTTGGAGCTCCCCAGAAAGCGTGGCAGGCGGGACGTGAGCTGGAGCATGCAGCTGTGGGGATCATGGGGGCTTGGCACTGCCTGAAAAATCCCTGCAACTCTGCGCCACTTCATTTTGTCTTGTGCTGGACCCCTATCTGGGAATTCAGAGTTTTATTCTGCCACCAGATTTGCGAGAAAGCTTTTCAATATTGGTGTTTTTTAAAATGGTTTGTTCTGAAGGTTTCAAAAGGCAAACCAGCGGCACATCCCCTTGCTCTGCTTGGCAGGGTGGGTTTTCACACCAGGCTCCTCCATCCCCGAGCCTCGGCGAGGCCTCGGTACCACCTCTCCAGCCAGGCAGACACAAATGCACCAAAAACCCTGTGGCAGCTCACATGCTGTCCGCTGCAGTCCAACTTCTGCTCTGCACTGTATTCCCTCTCTGCAGTTATCTAAGAGCAAAAACCCTCTGCCTTGGCTGAAACTGCAAAGGGGCTGCATTTTGCCTGAAATAAATAAATTAGGACCAAGTGCCCCAACTGCAGGCAGAAAAGGATCTGCTGCTTTAGAGAAACCATTATCTCATCTCCCTGACTCCTTGCTGGAGGCAAAAATAATTGATGTGATCACCTAGCTGCTGTTAATGAATTAAAAGCAAGGATGTGCCGTGGTGAACAGAAAGAGCCAGAGACCCTGATGTACCATGCCAGCAGACAAAACAAGCTAGAGGCAACCTCACTTACAACACCAGTTTTTGCACAATCAGCTGTGGTTTTAGTCATTAATAAAAGAAATGCTACTGATGTACAGAAACTCTAAAAGCCGCGGCAATGTGCTTAAATGCGCGCTTTGTTCCCTCCCAGTTTCAGTGGCACCAAAGAGAAGAGGCAGTGTCAGTGTCCCATGGCTCGAGATAAGAGGGGAAGGAGAAGTGGGTGCGGTGGGCGCGTACGCAGTGGGGTACAGAGAAGGATGCTGACAGGAAACTAACTGTACAGTCATGATCAAAGAAACAGATTTAAAAAGAAAAATGGCAGTTTCCCCCCCTAAATGACTACATTATTTATCAATATTTATCGATACTAAGATTGAAGAGTTACAGGTTGACAGTTTTCTGATACAATTCAGTTTTGTGTTTTCCACATTTTAATTGCAAAACTCTCAGGGTATAAAACAGACGCTTCCAACACCCAAATGGTGGAACAACTTTCCCACAGCTGTCCAGACACACCAGCCCACTAAAACTGCTACTCACGGGACCCAAGCTGGCTTCCTCTGCCTCATAGATGTAATGATCGAGTGAAATGAAGTAATAGCCAGGCTCCACCTGGTTGCACTGACGTCCAAACATGTGGGGTCGGCATTCGCACTGGCCAGACTGACTCGAGCAGCTAAAATGGAAGAGCAATGAATTTACAACACGTCTTGGCTACGCCGAGACAGTGCTAGAGCTATCTTCCGCTTTGACGTTTTAAGTGACACAGGAGGAGAAGCGCTTCTGGACACAGCTGTGTCTAGACATGAGATGTTCTCGGGCTCTGCAGCTGGACCACATGCACTGCTAAAATGGCAGCACGGTCCGGGGCGCAGTCTTGGCTCAACCCAACTATCATTCTCCCAAACAACTCCTAGGCTCGGGCTGGGAGCGAGCACAGGCCAGGGACCATTTCCAGTAGGCAGTTTGCATGAGGTTTCCTCTGTTTGGATGGTGAGAGAATTTCATGCTACGGATGCAGGTGGTTCCCTGAGGCCAGACAGCAGTCTGGGAGAGCTTCACTTGCTACCACAGACGTAGCCAAGAGGCATGTCTGTCCTGCAAGCCAAGGGCAGCCTTTGGCTCCAGGCTTGCAGGCCATGCAAGCAGCGTATCTGTTTGTATGGGCTCAGGCAAAGCAAGAACGTGCATGACCCTGCATGCCCCAGGACATCGAGCTGCCCTAATATGCTGCAAAGCACATCCCGAGAGGTCACCCACCAGCAGCTGCGCACAGGGGAAAACCATACCTGGCTGCTCTAAAGTAGAACTGACACAGCCAAAGACATGGGGCAGACAGAGCCATCACTGGGGAATGCAGAAGGTCTGTCCAGGGTGACATACAGCAGCTCCATTTCCTTCATAACGAGCCATTTTCTTTTCTCAATACAGCTCTAACCCCAAACTGCCTTTTGGTGGTTTTATTGTCCCCAGAGAGTCTGCCCCGCATTATGAAGAACCCTTGGGCAGGTTGTACTTTTCCACATGCCCCGTCACACTTTTTCATAGGAAAGTTTTTTGGTCCACCAAAATACGCCCCTTTCTTTAAATTTGAGTGGAATTTCAAAACATTTCCTGAAGTCAAACCCCTCTGGTTTCCACAGAAAATCTCAGGCTTCTCAAGCCCCCATTCTAAGAGTAATTTTTAACTGAAACCATTTTTGAAATTGCAGAGATTCACTTAAACGTTCACTTTGAGATGCCAGAAGTGCCCTAGCTGCCCCAGAAGGGCAGCTGGGAAGTTTCCCCTCCGGGGACGGCAATGACTCCACCACCTGGGTCACAGCACGGGGATGAATTTCGGGCGAGGTGCAGCTGCCCCAGGAGCTGCATCCCACACCCTGAGTGGGAGCCAGGAGGCAGCAATTCAGCAGCTGAGGAGAGGAGCCCCAGGGAGGGCAAAGCTCCCCCTTCCCGCTGACGTTAGAGCACAAAGCCGGGAGCTGGAGCCGGGCTTCGCGGCTCTCCTGCGGCTGGAGGAAAGCACAGCTGCTCCCTGCCCGTGCCAGGACACCGCATGTCCCCTCCCTACGTCATTTTGCAATCGCTGGGCTCAGCGCATGGGAACAGGCTGCAAAGCCTTGCTTGGCCACGGCTGAGCCGCACCCCAAACCCCTGGAAGCGGCTGCGCTGGGGGAGCCATTATGAGCTGCGCAGCGTAACCAATCTGTGCACAGGGAGCAAGCACGGAGGAGTAAATAATCACTAACAACCACATCGCTGTCTGCCAAGGGGTAATAATTCACTCAGGAGCGGAGGGGAGAGATGGCCCGCGGGACATTCCCACAGCAATCCCTGCCACAGATGGGGTGTCCGCAGGCTGTGACGACCTAAGGAGTCACACCGGGACCAGTCCCAAACTCCCCCGGTGTGGTCCCATGGGCTCCAGTGGGAAACAGAGGAAAGGAAACTTGGGAAACTTCTGTGTYTTTAGACAAAAGCAGGACGTTTCAAACGGTTTGTGGAGGGAAGGGGATGGGGAAAAGAGAGCGAAGGAACATGCTGCTGTTGAAAAGCCTGGGGTCGGACACGCACCTAATGCACAGAAAACTGCTCTGGTTGGAGGAGCAGTCTGGCTATCCAGCACCCCTCTGACCAGGCATTTAAGCCAGACTTCCCTCGCTTTTACTGATGGATGCGTCTTCAAAACCTACGCTTGTTTCTGAAAAATCTCCACCTCCCCAATGGGCGCTTCCAGGTCCACATCCCACCCCACGCAGCACTACGGGGGCAACACAGCAGTACTGTGCAGCTAGCGCGCTTCCCCCAGCGCTGGTGGACAGACAGACTGGCCAAAGGGCCAATTCAGGAGCAAACCAAGAACCAGCCTGACAGCCCATGTCACCACCTGATTCCTGCTTTGATCCTGTGAGAGCAAAGCTTTGACACGGACCATATCCCGGGTTACGGCCAAGGCAGAGCTCAACCCAYGGCTGGCTCCTACCCTGGCTGACCAAAGGCAGAGCTACACTAAAAGCAGTTTTACATGTTCACCTGCACCGGTGGCACAAACAGAGGCTGCTCAGCATGGAAAAGACATGGATGCCTCTGTCACCCCTTGCTGCAATCAAGAACTGCCACTTTCTGGAGCAGAAAGACGGTCCCAAACATCCTCCTCCAGAGCACATTGAGCCCTGGATGTTGTGGTTGCAAACGAAGCGAAACTCACTGGGGTGAATGATTACAGGAGAGTAGCCGGGCTGAGACTCACTTGTTGTTCAGCGCTCCTCCCTGGTCGCAGTCGCATGGTCGACATCCATCCATGTCATTGCTCAGGCCCCAGTGCTCAGCCTGCGGGAGGAAACATGAGCAGCGCTGTAACCCAGTGCCAATTTAACCCCATCTACCCCAAAGGCACATTTTTAAATACTCGGCATAAGCTACCCCAGACTGCCCCCCAACTCATGAATCCTGCTCCCCTAGTTGCAGGTCTACCCCAACAACCACCAACACAGCCTCCCCACCTGCTCTCCTCCACCTTGTTGACCATCTCAAGGGCTTGAGAAAAAAACCACATCTTTCCGCCTAGCTTTAAAAGCAAGATTCAGGAGGACCCAAGCTCAGAGACCTCACTCCTACTGCACCATTTACACCAGTTTGGGCTCCTGACCCATGAAGGGCTTGGAAAATCACAGCCCAGTATGTCACACCGCAGCAGAGAGCCACGCGTGGGGCGGTGGGGCTTCGTGTGGGGCACTGCCCTTGCAGGGCTGCTAATCTGCAACTTGCTCGTCGGACAGACAGACAGACTTGTTTAGCTTTTCCATGTAGTTCACTGTTAGATAAGACAGCCTGTCAGTGTTTATACAAACACATCTAGTTATCTGACAGTGTGTTTCTATAACACTCCAGCACGCATAAACACTATATGGAAATGTATGCATATGAAATAATCCTTGCCTAAAATAATGGGCTGTATAGAAAGCAATTTTTTTTGTAACACTGCTTCTCTGACCATTTTGTCTTTCACCCCAGCAAGGGCTCCAGCAGAACTGCTCCAGATCCCTCATTTTCACAAAGCAACCACTACAGGTATCCTAATGTCTCACTCCTCACGGTCCCGGGAATTAATCTGGAAGCTCTTGTCTGCCTTGACGTGCCTCCCAGCTCCCCGTAACACAGCATGCTTCACGGCTCCTGACATCCCAAGGTGCCCGCTCCAGCTGAACACCAGGCGCCCGCTCGCAGGCAGGCAGAGACAGCAGCCAGCACCTTGCTCCACGCTTTCCGCACGCCAGCCTCCCTCGCACCAGCGTCTCCTAATTTATTTTACGGTAAGCTACTTACCAGGCAGTGATTGCACTGCTTTCCTGTCACCAGGCGCTTACAATAGCAGTTTCCTGTCTCCGAATCACAAGGATTCCCCCCGGGGTGGGTACCCAGCGGATTACATGCACAAGCTAGATTGGGAAATACAAATAGGCAGGTCAAAATGCAGGATTGGAGTTACATTTTAGACAGTATCCAACTTAAATATTTACATTAAAGCTTCCCCTGAATTCCCCAGAACAGAGATTAATTGCACACTTTGCCCACCACCCATCCCAGTAAAACTTCCCTGGCTTAGAGACTTATAATTAAAAACAAATAAGGAGGATTCTGCTATTTCCACTGAATACACTAGAAGGATCAGCCGGGGAACTGAGTTTTAAGGGTGGGTGGACTCCAAGCTACAGCAATTCTACAAGAATGTTTTTCCTTTAGCAAAAACATGAAACTAAGGAAAAAACACCACCCCTCAAAACAACTTCTCCCAGCTCTAACAGCTCCTCAAAGAGCTTTTGATCACACATAAAGGAACATATGTTTTTACTCACACTGACAACCCGCTGGGTCATCGGCACTCAGGCCATAGAAACCTTCTTTGCAGAGGTCACAACGCTCCCCTTCGACAAATAATTTACAACGGCATTGTCCAGCTATGAGGCCAGTGGAGAAATCGGTGTAGCGATCGCAGATGCCACCATTTTGGGAGCCAGCTGGGTCACAGTTGCAAGCTAGGAAGGAAGCATCGCACGTGTTTTATTAACTGCTACAAAAGAAAAGGCCAAGTCTCACACTGAATTATTTAAACTCAGCTGCTGTGTAGAGAGTGTGTATCATTCCTGCAAGTATTAGACATGACATGGGTTGAACACGTAATGACCAGATAAATTTCCAGATTCTCGAATAGAAAACAAAACCCAGCCAGGCTCGCTCAAGACCTCCAAGACAACCACCTTCACTCAAGGATCTTTGTTCAGGAGCCCGGCACTGGCCAAAAGAAGGCCAGTAAATCCTAAATTCTCCAGGGAAAGCCCCGGGGGGCCACGGCCAGGATGCCACGGCTGTTCCCACCCCAAGGAGCGGGGCTGCACTTACGCTCACAGACGTCGGGGTCCCGCAGATCCCTCTCCGGATGCTGGAAGTAGAAGGGCTTGCACTGCTCGCAGTTGCGTCCTACGGTGTTGTGCTGGCAGTCGTCACACACTCCCCCGCTGGTATTCCCCGTCGTCATGTACACAGCCATGTCAAAGTGGCACTGGCTGGAGTGGCCATTGCAGTTGCACTCTGTGACAAAGACAGAAAGCAAAGTAAGAGTCTGGTCCCAGGGGAGATGCAAGTCTGCAGAAAAGACACACCAAAGTCGACCAAAGAACATGCAGGACTTTATATATAGTCACAAGTTCCCAGGTAACAGCATGTAACGCTCACACCAGACTCCAGTTCTGCATTTTACACAAACTCACTTTTGCATGCGTTACTATTGCGGCCTTCAGCGGGTCGCCAGGGTAAGTCATGGTAGAAATCCAAACACTGTTCACAGTTTAACCCTTTGGTATTATGTCTGCACATGCAGTGCCCATGGACCTGTCATTAAAAAAAGAAAAAAAAAAAAAAAGGGGGGGGGAATATAGTTGGTTATAAAAGAGGAAGGGAAAAAAACCCTAAAAACCCCATGCTCCAATTAATGCAAAATATAGCTAGTACATGATGGATATACTTTTGGAGACTTTAATGCACGTAACTGCACGTAGGAAGACATGAAGGGCCACAGGAGCATCCTTTACCTGCCAAGGGGCCATGTGCTCACACAAATTTGTCCTTCTTTCCTTACTGGAACTAATGCCTGAATAAACGCTTTCAGACCTGAACAAGGAGAGCATAGTTCCACCTCAGTAATCACAAAAGCCTCTTGGACCTAAAAGTTAGCTGTTTATTAGCTGTTAATTAGCTATTAACATGCATCTAGTTATATCAGCACGTCACTAGCCCAAGTCACTAGCCCAACGACTTCTTTCCATTCCAGCCCTACCTTGGTTCTCAAAGCAAAGATAACAGACAGTTTAGATGGCTTTTATCTATCAACCTCAGACTTTGCCTTCAACATGTACAGAACAAGCACTAAGTAGACCAACAGTGATTGTGTGACAGCTGCTGCCATAGACGACGGGGACTACCAGCACTGGAGCCATGATTTTAAAGGCAAAGCCAGTCTTGCTGCTGCTCGGGTGGAGGCACTCACCGAAAGCGCAGGGCAACGGAGCATACCCGCTCGCCGGCATCCTGCGGCCCCTGGGACAACCCACACAACCTCCCCGTATGCCTCCACATTTTCATCCAGTTAATAACTCACTCATTAACAGGGTTGCTATTACTGCTTGTCAGGCAAAAATCATGGTGAAAATCAGAACCCAGAAGGGACGTGGCACTTGTGAAGCAGCGTACAACGCAGGCAGCAGGATTTTCCTTCAGAGCCTGCTGTTAATTAGGGCTACAGCCTCCACTTCTCAGCTGATAACGACCGATACAAACGCAGGTCATGTTTGAGTCACAAAGCTGTTTCATCCTTTGATGGCTCTATTCACTTGAATTTTAGGGTAACCAAGTCGACCCACACACTGGTCTCTGGCCCCATACGGTTACACTCCCTTTCTGCATTCCTGCCTTTTAATTTCATCAGCTCTTTAACATAATTAGAAAAGGAATGCTAAAACAACTTTCACCTAATCTGAGCTCTCTGTGCTTGATTAACACCAATAATGACAGATGTTTGCTGAGGAGGAATAGTTTTAATGGTTTTCTTGTTTGAAAATTAAGGGTGGGGAGTGGGGGTCAGAGTGTCATCTTCAAATTTGTGTTTAAATCACTTAAAAGAGGCACAGACAGGAATAGCTTTATGCAGAAAAGTGTGAATATTTACCATTCCTTCCACTTCTTCATTAAAGCCATCCACTGGCGCACACTCGCTGGCGTGTCCGTAGCAGAAACAGTTCCCACGAACCACCATGTCGTAGATGGCATAGTAGTACTTCTCTCTGATCTCCATCCTAGAGTCCAAGAGATTATCTCCCAGTGTGTGCAGCTTGATGAATTTGACTCTCAGATTTGTGATCTTTAATAGGTCTGCAGGGGACACCAAAAAAAACCAAACCCCGTTTTGGAATTATTTACCAGATACTGTATTGAATGGGAGGAAGCCAGGAGTGACTTCCCAAGCACACTTCCTATGGGCAGATTAGATCAGATTTGATTTCAGTGCTTACATACAACACATCACATCACTTCATACTCCCAAATTAAAAAAAAAATTACATTATTTTACTACAGGTTGATCACTGTATAAGTTAGTTTAAGCTAAAAATACTAGTCTATTTTATTGTAGACATACACAGCACAAACACAAATAATTAAAGGCATGCACAACGGTACCACTGAAAAGACACTGGTTCTTTGGGGCTTTAAAATGTAAGATGGGCAAGGACGTGATATTAAGGAACTGCTGACAAGGCTGACCTGGAGCTTTAAGAGTTACAAGCCTTTTGGCAAAAGTCTTAGTTGGAAACAAGACACAAATAATTCTTCTTTCTTATACGCCCAACTTTCCTAGCAAATATAATTAGTTACATTTTGCTGAAAGAAGCAACACCCCATCACTGACCAAATACAAAAGCGAAGTTCTCAAGGGATAATCCATGGGAAGACAATATTGCAGTAATTAATTCAGTCTACATGTTCACTTTGGCCTTATGAATCCTGTGTAATTTCTTATAGCCTTGAAACTAGGCTTGAAAAAGCACTTCAAGCCCATGAAAGCAGAGTTTCTCCTTTAAAATGTTGGTTAAAAAAACATTCAACTGATATAGCAACTAGCAGACACTCTTCCACGTCAGATATTTTCTTCTGCTCCAGTTAGCTTTAAACTGAAGGACACAAACTGAAACTGAGAATGCATATTAAATCAGAGGTCAAGTTTAAGGCCAAGCACTGCAGTTCCCTACTCAGGCCAAATGCCCCATGAGGTTTCTCTTTGAGCCACACTCAGCAACAGATCTCTCTACCTTTGCCTTCCTGGATTGTCAGGACCATACACGAACGCTACAGTAATGTGTGTTGTACGACCACATCTGTGTGGTCCAGCCACGCAGCGCTACCAAGGCCAACCATTCTAAAGTCATGACTTAAGTGTTCTAAAAAATAAACCACGACCCCCCTGATTTTAGCTAGAAACGCAAAATGATATAAGTACCTTTGTAGTTCTGTTTCTTTGCTTTCTGAATGCTGTACAATTACGGGATCACGTTCCAAGGTTTCTCTTGGCAACTGCATGTATGTTGGGGAGAGGGGGTCTTTAATGAAAATAAAGCCCTGATCAATTAAGAAAAGGACCAACTACAATGATGTGTGTAAGAGCAATCACTTGAGTTGACAATACTGATCCGTTATTTCCCAGCATGTCACTGTCTGAGTCAGAAAAAGACACCATACCTCAAATGTATTCATATGACTTCAAAACTGTTATCGGGGCTAATGCATGGCTTTATTTGTGGCTTACTGATTTTTGTAAGCAAATAAGTACAGAAATGCTTTCAAATGAGCCTGGAAGGTAACTGCATACATACTTTGAATCCTTGGACTGTACGGATCTTCAATTCGAAAAGCAGGATCTAAAACACGATATATTACCTGGAAGAAAAATGGTACAATGCAAGATTCAGCTTGAAAAATAAGAGAATCTGAATTTGTATGGAAAAAGTCTATACAATAAACATATTGGAAAAAACCCCCTCTGACCTCTCCCTCCGTTGAAGGTTCAATGTCAGAATATCGGGAATCACAAATTATATCATCCACTTTCTTCATGGGTCCAGTTGAAATCCCAGGAAACGAGCTCTCACAGTCATATGCAAAATACCTATATACTTGCCACGTTTTTCCGAAATCAGATGATCTTTCTATCAACATTGCAGCAGGACGGAATGTCTAATAGTAAGAAAACCAAAAGAGATTTTATTTGGTTAATTATTACTTGCATTTACATTGAGCGCTTTTAAGTGTGAGCAATCCACATGTCTGGATTTTAATCTCTCTCCCTGCACTGACTATTTCCAATATTTGGAAATATTGGAAATATTTTTCTGCTGATATCCCACTCTCTGCTCAGAGGCAGATCTTTGAAATAACATACATCAAACCACAGACTACCCATCTTTAAAAAGATGGCACTCAGTGGCCAAGCACTTAAACACACTTACAATAAATAAGCAAACTTGTAAGTTTTTCGGATTCCAAATCCTTTCTTAAAACTGGGGGTTAATGCAGGGCTTTAGTGAAACAAAAGGCTTTTTTCCACTGCTTGCGGAAAGCAGCACAGCCTTCTTCCTTGCCGTACTTCCTTGCCTAATCTTCTGCAAAGGACCTAATGGGCCTCCTCTCCTGCCTTGGGGACCGGGAGGCCACTCTCAGTGCTTCCCCTCCAGCTCTGATGCCCAGAAGTTCTTGCTGAGCAGTTATCTCTGATGCTCAGAAAAGCCCTAGGATTGCCCACCTCTCTTTGTCTGACCACACTACCTTTTGCAGCATCTCTGCTGCCCACTGCCAGCTGTCCTCTGTCCTGCATTAAGAAAACCTTCTTCTTTAAGGAGATTGAGAGGTTCAGCTCCATCCACTCTTGCTGCATTCGAGTCCCCCAGTCCCTGTGACCCTACTCCAGCTGGCCTTGCCCAGACTCTGGCAGGCTGCATTCACTTCACACAAACCACCGTCCTTCTTACCTACATGTATTCAGCTCCAGAACAACTAGCTAATAAGATTTTTAATCCCTCTGACCTAAAAATCTCATGTTTCAATTTGTGAGCTGCATTTCAAAAAGCAGATATTAATTTAACACCTGGCTTGCACCTACCAAGAAATGCCAAGTCTCTTCATTAGTTTTATGTATTCAGAGGAGGTCCTCCAAGAGCCAAGCACAAAAGCATTCAGTCACAGCTGGAAAGAAATTTTCTTTCTGCTTCCTGGCGGAAAATATCACCCAACTTACAAACTGGTATCTCACCCAACAAAAAATGTAGCAACCCAGAGGTAAGGCAGCTCAAGCGTCTACCACACAAAGTCAACAAATCACCATTAAAACTATCTTTCCCCCGCAGTCTCCCTCCTGATGGCAGACCAAGCCCAGTGGCACCGGGGCACAATGGCCGCAGCACCCGCATCGGGTCAGGGATCTCTTGGGGGTCCCTCGCTGCTGGAGGCCAGCAGAAAGGACGACCTTCTACTTCAGCCACCACTGTGGGGCAGGGCAAGAAACCCAAGCTGACGCCACAGGAAAGAGGAACCAGCTCTCCTAGAAAGCTGATGGGTGAAAATAAGGAGATTAATTTGTCTACATGCAAAGAGCAGGGATTTAGCCCTGCAGGAACTGCAGCCCCTGAAGCCTCAGCTGGAGGTTGCCACTAGCGCTTGCCTGCGATTTAGGATGTACGGGACATAATCTGCCATTCCAAGACATCTGTTTGTAAAGAAACAAAGACACTTTGTGTACAGATGTTCCTTCTTCCTGAAGACCTTTCCATTTGCCAAATGAAAACTGATACCATGGCCAATTTTTTTTTAAGAGGAAAAATCCTTGCTACTATATGATTTAGCTAATGATCTTCTAGAACACAACCACCAGAGAGACCAACACAAACTCCAGCTTCAGTATGACTCCTTCTGCAGCCTCACTGGTGTTCAAACACAACTCAAGCCACAAGTCACAATTCAGCCTTCCTGCGTGACTTCAGCAGGAGTTAAAAATGGTTGACAGCTCTAAAAAAAACCAGGCAAAACAGCTCAGACAAAGCCCAAATCCCAAATATCAAACAGATGTGAAGGACTACGAGATCTCTTATTTCCTTGTGTTTTGGGGTTCGGGGTAAGGCTGCGGCTTCCTTACCTTGAAGGTCATAATGAGATGAGTGAAATGAAACTCGGCTTCCAGGTTCAGCTGGATAGTCACGTTTTCCAGACCTGCAGGGGCAGAGAAAAGAAGCTGTGCAGCAAACAAGGACACCCGCCAGCCTCTACATCTAAATTTTGCCAAAGCTCTTTGGTGACGCAGAGACTCTTTTCTTTGCCACTTGGTTCTGTTGTCAAAAAGGGACACGAGGGTTAGCATATTACTGAGGTAGGGGGGAGATACCGAGGATCTGCTGAAGAGTGTATCACACATGGGATTCCTGTGCATCATTTGCACCAAACACGTTACACCCAAAGTGTGAGCGGGCACTGCCGTTACTTTAGACTGCATAACATGGCTAACATCACTAGATGTAGGGTAAGGATGGGGACTGCTACGGGCTGGATCCTGTCACGAAAGCGCCCACTGGCTGGTACGACTGAGGACGCTGAGCCCAGACCTGCGTGGTGACCCCAGGCTGTCCTCACACACTGCAGCCCATCTGGCAGCAACACAGCCGCGAGCTTCTGCAGCCCTAACACCCCAAATCTCACTGATGGCTGGTGGGGGCCGCTTCCCACCTTTCTTCACTCACTCCGGACTCTCCTGTCCATCTGGATGCAGGAACTGTTCCTTTACAACCTGGTTTTGAAATACTCCTAAAGCAACTATCACAGCCATGCTTTGCAACCGTGAGGGCTGGGAAACCAGTGGTAAGCAAAAGGTTTTCCAAGCTCTGTTGTACAACTACCTACGGCCAAGGACTCTACGCAGAAAGGAAGCAAAACAGTTACAAATACTATTTTGTCATGTGAAAAGACCTCTCAAAACAGCTGGATACTAATTATACTGTAGTTAGAAATTTAAAAAAAATAATCAAGATTTACAGAGAGGAGAAAGGGTAAGAAATGAAAATAATAAAGCAATAAAGCGCTTAAATTTTTGACCAGCTGTAACTTTATGTGGAGCATGCCGCAATGGTCCCTTCTGCTGTATGCCTGAATAGAAGAAAACATGAATTGGACAGAAAGAATCATTTGTTTTTTATTGTTCAAGGACATTTTCATGACCTTATGAGCTAGGAACTTTTCTGTGTGAATGCTGCCAAGCCTGTTGCAAAAAACATGAATTATTTGGAACGCTAGAAGAGAGCCGCTGGAGACAAGAAGCTTGCTAGTTTGATCTAAATGGTTAAAAAGGATTTAGTGAAAACCTTCCTTTACCGGGCAGCAGAAATGTTACAAATATTACCATTTTATTTTAATATACAGTAAGACAGCTACTGCCAATGCATTCACAGAAGTCCCATCCCGTCCAGCTGGCTTTAAGGCTTCAGGGTAGGACTGCTGTTGGAGAAACCTCAATGCCTTGTTTTGTGTGTGAAGGCATGCCAAAAGCATAACCATAAAAGAAAAAAAAAAAAAAAAAAAAAAAAAGAGAAAAAAAAAAAAAAAAAAAAAAAAAAAAAAAAGAAAAAAGCCACCAAACTAACATGCAGTATTTTTTTTTTAGCTGGCTTGTTTCTGGTGTTCATTTTACTGTTTGGCATATGGATGCAGGAATTCAGGGAGCCCAGGAGGGGGAAGGCAGTTTGCAGGGTAGGAGATGTCCCTGGCTTTGCTCTCCTGGGGCAGGAGGGCAGGGAAGCAGGAGGTCTGCGGGCAGGATGGCGGCCCCCGGCTCTGTGCCCAAACCTCCTCCTTCCACAGCTTCCCTGCAGCCCAGCGGCGCGGGGAAGCCCTGCGGGGCTTCCTTGGCAGCGCCGCCCCGGGATATTTACTCCTGGAAGGCTGCTCCGCTCCYGCTGCCCAAACATGAGGGAGATCTGGAGCCAGTGTGGGAAACTTTTCTCTTTAGGAAAGGATTCTTGCAACGTGGTGGGACGGCTCTTTCCAACACTCCCGGAGGGCTGGCGGGGCTTCGTTATGGATTAAGGGCTGCTCCAGGGCACACAAAAGCAGCCAGTTTTACTCAGCCCTCCTCGAACAGCATGATCCTTCACACGGCAGTAATCACCAAGCCAGAGATAACAGCAAACCCGCAGGTACCCTTAAACAAAAGGAGGGAAAGCAGCTCCCAGCCCTGGAAATGGCTCCCGGACAAACCCTGTACCATTTTCCGACTGCCACCAGAGCTTTAGGCGATTTGGAGCGAACGTGGTGACCACGTTTTCAATGCGATGACTGTCAGGATTGAGAGTATCGTGGAAGGGATCCTCGGAGTCACATATGAAACATTTTTTGTCCTCCTGAAACAACAAAATAATCAGCATTACTGATTTTATCCTCGGGGCAATAGTTGTTTCCTGCAGATAAGAGTATTTTCCATCCATATCACATTCCACTCATTTTGCCTGCAGGAGTCATCAAAGGTATTTTTTTTGTTGAAACGATAAGTGTATTTACCTTTATGAATTAATGCAAATTGCCAAATGGAAAATATGCCAGGAATTCCATAAACTTTATTTTTAGGGGAAGTATGTTTTCTATCGAAATTGCAGTTTCAGGAAACCTCTTCCAGCAAGCGTATTCTCCAGCAGAAGTCAGAACCAAAGGCAGCATCTACAGAAAATTGCTGAATTGCTTCTGTACAAACGTACACATGCAAAACTGCATTTTCAACAACTTGCGTGAAATAACGTTGGCTTTTGGGAGCTAGCTTGGAGACGTAAATTCTTGGCATTAGGGACACCTCCGGTGAGGCTCAATACACGTCAAGGGTCCATCAGTGATTTAGTGACTGGGTCCTTTCAGCACCGGGTTAACTTTACTCTGAATCCAGCTTGTCAAGCTCCTACCTAAACCTTGCATCTTCACCTTCGATTGCACTCTCAAGCTATGCACATAAATCCAGTTTGCACACACTACAAGGTGTGCCCATAAAAAAACCAGTTGGGTACAAGTCTGGCACGTGCTGCTTGGGAAAGCTGGATGCTTCTTCACCAGAAGAACAAAAACCTATCATGACTATTACTACAAACAATGCTATTTTTACATTGTCCTGGTGCCTAAAACCACTACATTCCACTTTTGCAAGGTAGGATGCGAACTGAACCAAAAGGGAGGGTTCCTGCCTAAACCAACTCAGAGTTTGGCAGACTGGAGGGGGCAGAGAAGGGAGAGGAGCTCATCGCGCCGCAGCAAGGGAGCCCCGGCACACCAGCAACTCATCACTGTCAAAAGCTACACAGGCATCATTCCTCCAGCAGGTTTATGGAGACAAATGCGGTGCTTTATCAGCCAAGAATGTGAGAGCTGGCAGGTCTGCACCACACAGGCTTTCCATTTCACTGATTTCGGCTTCAGCGGCTCCTCCCAAGACCAGCGCTTCGCCCCCATGAGCGCCCAGAGACTCCTCCAGGAGAGAGCACAGCAAGAGCGTGGGTCCCGAGGAAGACGTCCCCCTGCCCGCTCCAGGCTCCTCTCCCCCAGCACCACAGACCCCGCCTCATGCCACGACTTGCTGCTTCTCCCACCAAAGTCGAATCCTGGAAGGCTCAATCCTGCAAAGTGCTCAGCGTGGCCAAGCCCCATGTTATTAAGAGGATACTCGGCACCTTCCCTCATCCACAGCCTGACACAATTTCTTCAATACCATCTTATGGTTCAGAAGTAACCAGGGACATCCCAAACGCTGGACCGGGGCTGTGAGATCAGGAATAAGGGCACATTGAACTCCTGATGCAATGCTTTTTACTATGGCACTTCAGCAGTTTTTGAGACAAGAAAACATAACAAAGTGCCTTTGTTGTTTTGTTCTACCAGGGATGCTAATGTCTTTAAAGAAGTCCTGTTACAGACAATCCTGACACGCCAAAAACATTCCAGCAAAGCTAAGCCCCGCATTAAATCAAGTATTAGCTCTAGCAGATGGAGCAGTACAGTAAAACTAAAGGTGGGGGTGAGATTTGGTAACATCAGGGCACAAATGGGCCAGGTGCTACAGCCCCTCAGGCAGGGCTCTTCCTGCTTCCCGTGGTTTTCCTTCCAAGTGCCAGAATCCGGCCCTATTGTCTCTGCAGTAAATTCGGCCAGAGATTATCCCCTTACTTTCAGTTCAACAGAGTCCCACTTATAACTGATATTTTATTCTTCTCCACCATCCCTTCTGTCTCAGAGATTTTAAGTCTGGTGAGCTGCTTCTGGCTTAAATAGTAACGAGCTTTGTGTTTTCCACCAGATGTGCAAGACAACCTTATTAGCATCCTTTCACTTGGAGACCATACAAATGTAATTACATTACGGGAACAGTGGCCAAAACACTACCCGGGCCCTACAGACCACTCTCACTCAGGAAGCTGTCTAGACAGCTCCGGGTAAGTCTGAAAATAAAGTATTAATTGAACTTACTGCGGCACATTCCTCCTTATTAACCTTGCTAAGGGAAGGGGGTCGGGAGCCGCAAGCCGCGAGGGGTTCCCTGGACCCGGCTTGCTTTGACGGGGCGTGGGGTCCCGCACAGGGGCACGATGCTGTCCCCCCGGAGACTACTGCTCGCACCTCCCCACGGCAGGCAGCGGCTTATCCCACCGCACCAGCCCCGGTGACGCCCGCGGGCGTGCGCCCCCCGCTGCCTCCTCACCCCGCGCCCCTACGGGACGTGATGCCCAGCCCCGCCACCGGGGACCGAGCCCTGCGCCCGGGCGGCGTGCCCCGGGGGTGCTGCCCCTCCCCGTCGCGGCGCTCACCTGGAGGTGGCTGACGATGCAGTAGGGCTCGGGCTGGCGGAGGCCGCAGGTGGAGGAGGCGGAGAGGCGGGCGGCGCGGCCGATGAGCAGGTCGCCGGTGGCGGGGTAGCAGCTCCCCTCAGCGCARCCGTAGCTGTACTCGGGCTCCTGCGCCGTCGCGGACCACAGCGCTGCGCGGCCGCGGAGGGAGAGAGGGATGAGAGAGAGAAGCGGCCGCGCGGTCAGGCTGGGCGCCCCGAGCCGCCCCGGCGGGCGTCGCAGGGGCTCGCCCAGCCCGCCGTGCCCCGACGGCGGCGGGAGCGGGGCGGGAGTTACCGAGGCAGCAGCAGAGGTACAGCGGGAGGCGGCCCATGGCGGGCGGCGGGACCGGACGGGACGGGACAGGACAGGACAGGACGGGGCTCCCCCTCCACGCCGCCGCCGCAAGCTGTTGCTCCGGCTGCTCCACGCAGGCGCCGCAGCGCCCCGCCGCCCCCGCGGGGCTGGGCCGGGCCGGGCCGGGCCGCCCCACGCGGCCCCTCCCGCCCCGGCCCCCGCCCCCGGGGCTGCCCGGCCCAGCTGCAGCGCCTGGCGCGGGGGAGGGAGCGGAGAAGCGGCTGCCGTCGAGGAAGGGTAGCCGAGCCGGGGTGGGAGGCTGGGGGAGAACGGCCCGGCGGCGGGCCGGGGAGGGGGACGCCCGCGCCGCAGAAGCCGGGGAGTCCCGAGGGGGGAGCGGGGGGACCCCAGCCCCCCGCCACCACAGGTTGTGCCCTCCCCGTTGCTCCCCAGCTTTGGGAGGGGGCTCTGGGCAGGATGCAGCAACCGGGGGGAGGGGCGATCGCCGACGGGGCGACCGCTCTCCCTGCCCCTGTCTGTGGGGATGCAATGCGGGAATGGGGTTTTTGACCCAATCCAGCCTTCTGCCGGGGTGCTGGTGGGGCTGGGCGCCTGGGAGGGATGAATGGTGGACGGAGCATACCCGTGCGGCAAGGCCTGAAACCCAGTGAAGGGCCGGGGGGTTGGCAGCCGTCGCGCGTGATGCTCAACGGCCCCGAATTGCCTGGTGCTGTGGTGCCAGCACACGTGTCTCGGGAGTGCCATTCCTGGGGACGGTGGCCGCGCTGCCATACATGGCTGGGTCTGGCCCTGGCGTGGGCAGAGAGGCCCATCGAGCCTGGGGTGGCCGCTGCCAGGCTGTTGCTCATTACCTGGGAGCACGCGGCTGCGAGGGGTGAATGGCCGTGCCGGAGCTGCCCCCACGCTCCTGGTCTCCCGCTTCGGTTCCCTGGGCTCCGCAGGGGGACCCGGGGGCTCTGTTGGCTGGCACCAAGGGGAAAGGGTTACTGGTAAATAAATGCCAAGGAGCAGGTATGAAAGATGGACGCGTTGAAGAGCGCAGCCCCAGCTGGGCGCAGGCTGGGACAGATGCCTGGGTTTATATACCTGAGTTTTGCTTGCACACGTGTAACACGTAAACTCACGTAAATCTTTACCAGGTACYGGTGTCCCTCAAGAACACTTTGCCCTCACTATTTGCAGTGCCGGAGTGGAAACGCACCGCGATCTGTCCGTCCCAGCAAACCCTGCCGAGGTAGGTAAATATGTTCGTTCTCATTTTACAGATGGATAAGCAGAAACAGAGAGATACCAAGTGACTTGCCCTAAAGGTTAAACACCAGGTCTGAAACATAACCCAGGACTCCCGATTGAAGAACTCATGGGGCTGTTTCATTAAAGATATCCAGGAAATTAAACCATTTTAAGCTGACAGGGCAGATATTGTAATTCTAAACCTCTTCTGTAATGTGGTCTTCTAAATTCACAAAACTAATTCAGTTTTACAATCCTGTCGTATAAATCACAGCTCGGCTTTGTTTTTAAGTTTCAATACAATGAACATTTTTATCCCACTAACAAAACGTTTTATTCTGCTGCAGTTAGAAACTGCCCCAGTCCAAGGCAGACGGGCAGGGGCATTCTGCAGCATTGCGCCGTGTGCAAGTGAGCAAGGACAGAGTGTTTCATTGCCACTGGATTTTTTTCTATCCCATCTTTTTTCAATTTTTATTGAAGTTTTCTCCTCCTTTTTTTTCTGTTTCATAGCCTTGTAGAAGTCCTATCCTCCCCTAAACCTAAAATGGGCTAAAGTTGCCCTCCAGAGCTCCTTGCTGCTGTGGTTAGGCTCCTCCGTGCCTTGCCGCGGACGGCGTGACAATGCACTGCATTCCAGCCTGGGGGTGACCCTGCTGCGTGGCATCAGGGATTGAGTTGGGGTCGCAGTGGTGATCACTCACCCCGTGTGGGGAGCGCAGCCACAGACCAGGGTGGCCACTGTTACCTGTAACCATGGTCGCCCTTCAGAGGTGGCTGAAACCTGGGTGAGACCACCAGCATTCGCTGTGTGAGTAATTAGGTGCAATGAACTCGTTCACATCTGTCCCTCTCTGCAGTGCTTGTGAGCAATAGCTAGTGGGAGTATTTTAATTTGATTGATTCTTCAAATGATAAAAATTCAGTTTTGTGTCATGTCCTATCCCTGTGGTTGGTGAAGTGGCTTTACAGTCTTGGGGTGTCTGTGTTTGTGCTGGGTTGGAAGTCTTCCTGAAGAACCAAAGTTCAGAATTTGACCTCAGTGGGACCCACTTGATCACCCGTTTTCTTATAACACTGCAGTGGTTGAATGCCTAGCAAATAGAGCCAATGAGATCATTTTTGATTAAATTTATCTTTGATTATATGTGGTTTTGGTTAAATGTTGTTTGCATTTTGATTAACGTCATTAAGTCAAAATGCTCTACAGCAAGATAGAAAAATTATTGAAAATCACTTTTCAATAATTTTTTCAATAAACACTTTTCTGAAGCCACGTCTGCCCGCAAGAAAGAGAGCCGGGGGAACTAAAAATAGGTATTTTTGATCCAGGTACTGCATTTTCCCAGAAATTAACTTTGCAAAAACACTTGAAAAGTTTTTGCACCACTTCCAATGGGGAATGCTGCACAGTTGTAAACCTCGGAAGCTGTCACAGAATGGGTTTGGTATCCTGTAGCCACTGGTCCCGTCAGGTCTGCTCGCTTTGTGTGTCTGAGCATGCTTGGAGGAAGGCAGGGGAGGTCAGACTCCATGCTGACTTTCTTCTTCCTGTTTCCGCTTTTCTTCCAGTGATTTCTGTTTCCCCCCATGGATACATCTCCCCTCCAGGCCACAACTGCCTTGTGTTTACAGACTTCTCATCCTCACAGCTTGTTGAAAGCCATATGGCAACTCTCACAGCCAAYGGTGGATTTTAGGAGGAAGGTCTCTTTCAACTTTCTGCTTGTGAATTCAGATTTTTAAATCCATGAATGAAATAATTTTGGTTTATATGCAATTGGGAATTTCTTTCTAAGAGCTTCAGTTTGCCTGTTTCGGGTGCAGGGCAGCAGGGCCACATTGAAACCTGCAGGAAATCCTTCGTTACCTGGAGACCTGCGTGTGAGCAGCTTGGTGAGTTGTGTGCTCCGAGTAAACCAAGGATGCTCGATTTCATTATGGCAAAGTCAATCTAAATACACTGGTCTGATTACAGCCTAGTAACTTTTAAAGAAGCCTCGCACCTCATAGATGATTTTCTAAAGTGCTAAAATTCAGAAAAAGCTAAACCACAAATTACGTGCATACTTGCATTCAGGTGTCTCTGTTAGATTACATCAAAGTTACAATTTGATGCCATCATTTGCACAATAGAAGCTATTATATGGGTAATGCATGTTGCACATTGCCCTGGAGCACAGCTGGTTTGAGTTAGAGGAATATCTCTGAAATCTCATCCATGCCAGCAATTCCCACCCAAGCCCCCCACTGCATACAAATGCTACTTTAGCTCTTGTAAACACAGAGTGATAACTATGGAGGGTTTATCTCAGTTGGATTGAAACAATGCTTGCTTTTAGATAAGGATTGTTTTACACGTGCAGCTGGCATGAGGACGGGTAGACGCTAAGAGCCCTGTATTCCTGCAGAGCATTCCTCGTTTTACAGATGTGGTCTGGGCTGTATCCGAGCGCTCTGCAGCAGCGCTGGGCTCCTCACACCAGCTGAATAAAGTCCATGATGGATGCTTGCTGTGGGATGGTCCAGACAGGAATGACACGACTGGTTTTAACTGAGGAAAAGCCATTGTTAATCTGTTCAGGGTCCTGCAGGAATATGGGTGGGATTTTGAAACTGAGGCGTAGCTCCCTTCAGTCTTTTTAAAACCCTAGCCCTTCTGTAGCATTTGCTTAGCCCCAGTCTCCTTCTTTATATTTAAAGAAAAAGAGTTATAAACTAAAATTTAGGTCAATTCCTGTGTTCTTTATGGCTACAAGAAACTGCTGTGTGAACCCTGACTTCCGTGAAGTGCTGCACGTGGGAGAAAAGCTGAAGAAACTTTTTCAACATTTGTGGCCCTGTAGACTCACTGCTTAAACCTAAGCGCTGGAGTTATTCTCCAGTTGTTGGCTGCGTTAACGAAAAACGTGGGAAACCCCTTATAAGCATAAGAAAAAAAGGTACTGCAGGAGGGACATTGACAAATGACCCTTAACAACAACTTAAACAATGATTTTGAAGTTGTTTTCGGCATTAAGCATCTGTGCACTGCCATCCAGTGGGCACCGGGGAACTGGCTCCCTGTCACCCACCTCTAATGGCCCAGCGCTGCACGGAGGTACCACGGGTCCCTGCGCATTTTCAGTTAACATAGGGGGACCTCCTATGGTCAGGGGTTCCTGGTCACTCCCCTACTCTGTCCCAGGGAAGAGACAGGGATGGAGGAGTGGCGGTATCCTGGGGATGCTGCCGGT
Source organism: Phoebastria nigripes (assembly GCA_035582835.1). Taxonomy (NCBI): domain Eukaryota; kingdom Metazoa; phylum Chordata; class Aves; order Procellariiformes; family Diomedeidae; genus Phoebastria; species Phoebastria nigripes. Next base: position 174,590 of record JAYKAV010003060.1, read on the forward strand.
TGTCAGCAGGGATGGCTACAGAAACCCACAGCCCTTCATCTGCATCGCCCCATCCCAGTCTGTGCAGCCCCCTGCAGAGTTGTGGCATAGCCACAGGTTATTGTAGGGTTCAGCAGAAGACACAGGGTGTTGGGAGTCTCTGAGGCAGTTACCTGTAGTTCTCTGAGCAATCCTCCTTTTGCATTTCCAACCCCCTACAAGGAGAAGTCCTGGGCTGTGGGCAGGAGTGTATTTTAGAGCTCCCTCAAAGACTGCATCCCAATTACTTTATCAGCTGGTTTATTAAAAGGTATTTCCTATTTCCATATAAACTCAACTGGACAAAAAAAACAAGAGAAAGTTACATTATTCACTGTGCCAAAATACTATATGCACCTTCAGATGAATTTACAGAGAGAGCCCTCTGTGCCAGGAAGCTCTGGAGGTGGTAAGCATGAAGACTTCAGTTGTACTTTACCTGATGGTCTGTTCAGACCCTAACTTTTGCATGTTGCATACTTGCTTTCCTGCTCCGTGATTTCATTTTTAATGGCTATCACTTGTTCCTCTAGTTGTCTCAGTTGCTCTGCCTTGTCTTGTTTGGTTTGATTCAGGTCCTGAAGCTTCTTCTCCAAATCTGGAAGAGTAGAGATATGCAATGATGCTCATATTTGTTGTGTAAGTAAAATCCAGGGATTAACAGCGTTTCTTTTCCCAGCAGTTTTAGAGGCAATAAGCCCATTTCAAATGGGGAATGTTATATATGCAACTAGAGGAAAAAGCCTGGCTTCTGGATTGCAAGAGAAAGAAATTAATTTCTCAGCATGTGCTTTTGTCCATCAGCTAGGATGGGGCAGGACATGGAGCTCTTAAAGGAGCTTAAATGGCTTAAGTGGAAACACGCAGATGAACAGTGTGTCCACTGATGTGTGTAAAGCCTAGACAATTGGGGCGTAATGGGCTTAGGTCTCCCTCATTTACAGGAATGTTTCCACTGGTCCCTGTGAAGCTACACCAGTGTAAACATACTGGTAATGAGACAAAACCACATTATTCTCTGCCTGTTTCCAATGTACTTGTCATCTGGGCATTGGAGTGACTGGGATGCTCGTAATGCTTCTCCTCAAGGTATCTGCTCAAAGTATTTATTTGGGTCCTGTCCTGAAGGATTTGCTCCCGAGATCGAGTTTCTGCTTCTGTTTTGCTGATGTTACATGGTATTTTTGGATGTTGAGCCTGGCAGGATCCTAGGCCCACGGATTCCCAGTGGAAATGCCCAGACCTTCACTACAAGCAGAATTAGGTCCCCTGTGTGCAATTACATGAGATGTACTCTTCTGTTTTGGTGACCCTCTAAACCCAGCCGAGAGGCTGTGTGAGGAGTGGTGCCACAGCAGCTGCGGTCTCTGCTACCCACGACCCCTCTGCCTCCCGGCCGCAGCCCCACAGATCGAGGGCACATCAGTTTCAATCTCCATGGCAGTGCATGTGGGTGATGACACCAGAGTGTGGACCGCTGTGACTGAGGCATGTACTCGAGCTCTGCTGCGGGACACGGATGTTTCTCTGCGTGTTTGAACAAGCCAGTATTTGTACCTGGTTTGTTCTGCCATTGCTCAGAGATAATGTCTGAAGGGGAACAAGTATGGACTGATGAAAAACAGCTACCCTGCAGCTCTCTATAACATGAGCCATCACTCRGGTAATGTAAGAAAAGACAGAGCACAGAGGAAAGATTTAAGGTCTAAATGCCCAAAGCAAGTGTATAAATCGAAGCTCCCAGCTAAATCTGCAGCCAAGTTTTATGCAGATTTTGCACTTGCTGTGCTTTTAAACTGTCTGAATCAAATCACTGCAAGTCTGTGTGTGGACACTTCTTAAACTCTGCTTATAGCAACCAATTTATGTCAGAAAAAGTACATAAGCCAAATCAATTTAACTGCTTTTAAACTGTTCGGGTAGCTTCAAGCAGGGATTTTCACCAATTAAATTGTTTTAAACCTGATTTCAGGTGAACCTAGTCTGTTAGTGTCTTTGGGCAAGGACTTCAGTTTAATTCATGACTGTCACAATTTTCACCGCTCACTATGGAAGTGAGAACACCACCTGTTATTCTTTTAATTTTTTTTTCAGTCTCTTCAGCCAGTTTTTCTGCTTCTTCTTTCAGCTGCTTCACTTTTTCTAGTGTTACTTTTGGAGGTCCTCGGGCTTTTAGCTTTTCTTGAAGAATGGTGTACTTTCTGTTAATGTCAGCAAATTCCTGTAACAAAAAGCCATTACTTGGTTTAAGAGCATCTCATAATTAATCTGGTGTACCAAAGGAGATTTTTATACCTTTTTTGAATATCCTCCTTGAACCAAACTTTAAATCTCTCATTCTCTTAAATCTTAAAAAAAAATCCATGAGTGTACATTGAACAATGATTTGCAAAACCTGATAAAAATCAATTAAACTGCCAGTGGAGCAATGTAAGGTGTCAAGGGAGGGCGAGGATGTAAAGAAAATATGGTTTAAGATTTTTAAAGCTTATGCTGTTTTTACTTCTTTAGATAGGGCTTTTCTGTAAATTTCATTTTTGCTATGAGGCTTAACTCAAATTTAATGAATTACCTGTAGCATCATTATTTTTTTTATTTTATTTTTTTACATTTTTGACTGTAGTAATATTTACTGGCTAACTCCATTCCGTGCCAATTTAGATTGCTGTCAAGGCTGCAGTTTAGATTTCTACTAGGTTTCTTATAACCTGGAAGCTTGGTCATGCTCCAAGCTTGCTCTGTGGGTGCCTGGTTCTCCTTGCAATTTTAGAAAATTTCTAGTTGCCTCAATGCATTCTCAAAAATTGGAGCTACTGAAAAGCACCTGGCCAACCAAAAACTCCAAGTAACTCCCACAGCAATTTTCTCTGAAGGAGAATGGCATGGGATGAATGGCCAGGCTGCTTCCATCACTCACGTATTTTAATATCTGGTTTTGTGATTTGTTCTGTTGTGTTTACTGGTGCCCATGGTGACTACGAGTCTTATACACAGTGCAAGGAAAAGTGTCACGGAGTAGCCAGAGAAATGTGTGTTTTCTTTCATTCAAGCAAACAGAAGTGTTATTTGGCAGAAGCCTTAAAATAAAAAAGAAATTATTCTTAACCTGTGGCATTTTACACTGCATGGCATAAGGAAAACATTAACACAGTTTTGAGGAGAGCAGGGCAACACAATTACGCTTCTGAATGAAGAATACTATCAAACATGGAGGGAATCTTTTTTCCCTTAATACATGGCAGAAAGGCTTACGTTATCAATATTCTGGGCTTGCTTGTGTGCTGCTTCTGCCCCTGCTCTTGCTTTTGTAGCTTGATTCTTGTTCATCAGCATTTTTGCCTGCAGTGTGGCAATTTCATCTTCCATCTCAGACTGTTTTGCTGACAAGTCATTCAGTTCATCATTTGTCTTGTTCACTTGGTTCTCAGCCTAAAACAGAGCAATTGAAGGCTGTGGTTTCTTATGCAACATCCATCCAGCTTGCAGAGCGTGGTAATGAGGGAGATTAATGTCAACTGATTAAGAAGAGGGGACCCTTAAACACTATGGCATCGGTGTCATATCTGCACCACATTCTGGTTATTTATTTAAGTTTACATTAAGGAAACTTCGAGATGAAGTATCTTTTTCTAAAATGTATGTAGTAAATAAATTAAAAGATTTACAGTGAGATACCTGTGAGATTTGTGTTTTGATGCCTCGTATCTCTTCATTTAACTTTATGAAGGTGTTTTTGGAGTGTCCTTGGGACTTCACAACATTTTTTAGTTTATTATTAATTTCATCCACAGGCGGAAGAGCTTTAGCTGCTTTGCTAAAATAGAAAAATAGAAGCGTGTGTAGTATCATGGTGTGGAGAGCAAAGCAAGAACATGTTTCAAATGCACCCATGCTTACAGGCAGGAATGTTCCCTCGAGTCCAACAACAACCGTTAAAATTGTGGTTTGTAAGTTGGCAAAGCAAAATCTCAGTACGGGACCTTGTGTGGGAGCACATGAGCTGCTGTATGAAAGGAGAGGCTGGATGCTGCTGGCTGCCTGGTGGTGCACTGCTAGTAAGGAAAGCTCACTTATGGGTGAACATATTTTCTCTCTCCCCGTTTTAAACCTCCCAGTGAACCAGATGTAATGATCCACTAGGTCCACCGTGGAAGTACGTAGGTGCCTTGGCCTCTTTGACTCAGCAGGTGGAAGAGCCAAGAGCTGGTGGGAGCTGCCTCCTTGCAGCACGTCGGCTCCCGCAGCCTGAGCGGTCATGGCTCGTTCCTGCTGGAGAGGCCCTGTGGAAATTGCAAGCTGAAATCTGCTGTCATCTGAGCGTTCCCTCCGGTGTTACTAGATACTGCCTGGGGTATGGAGCAGTCCTACCGTGCGCAGTGCCACCCCAGCTGGAGTTAGCACATCAGTACGAGAGTACCCTACTCACTTGGCTTCTTGTGCCTCCACCAGCAGCGTCCGAGCTTCCTCCCTTTTTCTGTTTCTCTTACTCACATTCAGTTTGTACTTCTCACAGGGGTTCATAATGCTCCTGATTTTGCCAAGCATGCCGGTGAGCTCTCGTGGAGTCAGGGGAAGATTTATTTGCAGAACATAATTTGCCACCTTCTCAATGTCTTCTGGAGGTGCGCTCTCATCTGCAACAGAAATGGAGCTGAGGGTATCCCGAAGTGGCTCCTTCCTCCCAGTGAAATGTAAATGATCGTTATGGCTGCCTACCCTTTGAGTTATGTGGCAGAATAAAGCTGACAGGCACAGCAAGGGGGTAAGAGAATTATCTCCAACATTTTGTAATTTAATATTATGCTTCCAGGTACTGCTGTTAGTGTTGTCAGAACTGGCTAAAATGAGGATTTGAACCCACTTTGAACTGGGTTATTAAAATTCTGATGTAGAACTGAGCCTGTGGAAGGTTTTAAATCGGTGCACAGCACAGCTAGATGTGTCAGAGTCCATTTCTCCCTCRGCCCCCAGATCAAAGAGGCACTGGAGAGACTGGGGTGTGAATGGAGCTTTCCAAGCCGGCCGGTGGGTGTAATCCCTTCCCTGGAGTCACCACAATATTGAGAAAGTGGTTCCTTCGCTGGTTAATGAAAAAGGCTAAGCTACAGAGGGAACTTGGGTCAGACTCAGATAGGATGGGAATTTACAGTAGAAAAAACATATTTTGACAACACCCCTTACAAATGATCTCGTCCTAGTTCTTTGCTAAGAGGCACAGGCACACAGAGTTAGTCAATGCCTCGTGAAGTCTCATCATCACTTCTGTTTTCTGCTCACTTCACTTTATAGACAAGACCTTGGGTGATAAAACAGTTGAAACATTAAATGTTTGTGCTAATGCTCCAAAGTAACTCACCAAGAATTAAATAGAAGACACGTGCAAACAGTAGTGCATTCCTGAGAGCTATTTTCTGTAGAAATACATTCATCTAAAACTACGTCAATGTAGAGTACAGAAGATTTAATGTAACTGTACACATCTCAGCTGTTACAGTTCTTAAACTTCAATTTAGAAAACAAAAATTCATTAAAAAATGCTTTTATAATTGTTAGTAAATGCCATATGTCTACTAAGAGACATAGAAGAAGAGCCAAAGGTGGAATTTTCAATTGCTATCAAATAAAAATCTGAGAATCTTAAGGACTTAAATGGAGTTTTTCTTCCAATTCAATAAAATAACTTAAATTTTCCCAAAGGAAGTCCTCTGTCCTCTGCCCTCACTCCCATTTGGATGTAGAGGTGTGAATGCCAAAGGACTGCCAACATGCAGTCCTTAGAAACTTATGAGATCAGCTACATTCAAGAGATTAAAAAAATCCTACCACATTTGAACTCCTTTGATGTGCATCTGGTGAAAAAACTTAGGGTCCATTTCTTACAGCATTTTTCTGCAATCGCGAGGGTAGAAAAAATTTTAGGGTATATATGGTTGTTTTGTTATTTTTTATGAGAGCTGTGAAGTTCTACCAGAATCCTTTGATTCCTTGAGTTACAGCTTTATGGAGATGACGGAGCAGTATGTGTCCTAATTCCCACGCTCCCTGCGGAGAGCCTCTATTTATGGGCCTGGAAGAAGGGGGTGGAATGACAATTTGAGGATGCATTGGACATGCCTGGACATTATATATTGTATGAAATTATGTTAGTAGTCCTTTACTCAGATAAACCAGGAACTGAGGGAATTACTTGCATGCTTCAAATTATGCAAATTAATAAAAGATGACAATCAGAATGTAACAGATCTATTGGAAAAGTAACACAAAGTACTGTCACGTGGGAGAAAGAAGCGCTAGAAAAAAGGGATTGAAAAAGATTGCACAGTTCAGGAGTTGGACAAGAAATTTGATGTGTATACAGCTAGACCATTTTCTGGCCATCTATTATGCTATACTATATTGGAATATATATTAAAAATGAATCAAAAAGAACTTTGCATATTTACCTAACAAGAAGTCTTTCACTTTTTGGATGAAATCCTTAGTGATCTCTTGGTCAACTTCAATTTGATTCTTAGCTATCTCCAGTTGCCCATTAAATTGTGAGCCTTTCAACTTGCTGTCTTCTGCCATTTTTCTAATGCTTTCAACCTGGAAATATTATTAGAAATAGCAGTGCCATTTTCTGGAGGTTATCTATCATTGCTTGGCAAGTTGAGCTCTGACACAAAAATAATTTTGATCCAAGCCTCAGCTGGAATCACTTGATGTGGCTTTGAAAAGCAGTAAGAGACTCCTTTGGGGAACTCCAGAAGTTGCTACATCATGGCCTTCATCTGGCCTCAGAAAAAGCTTAAATCAAGCCTTTTTTTCTCTCTGGAACCACTGCTAATCCACAGGCCCTTCTGTTTCTAAAAGAAGATGCTGACTGTTATTGTCTATTGCCATATCGCAGCATGTCAGTGATCAGATTCAGTACAGAAAAGGCACGTAATTTCATTTGCCTTTTCACATTGAACTTGCTGGTAAAAATACACCTAAGAAGACACAAATAAGGAAGCTAGAGTTTAAGGCTTGTCTTTAGAAGTTACATTTTGCCATTAAATTAGTATTCTTGATCATTTAAATGAGAGCTTTAGATTCATCATCAAATGCCAACAGTATTTTGCTTTGCTGGGGGCTGTGCTTTGCTTTAATGAAATCCAAAGGTACCGCCTCTCCAGTCTGTGGAGGGAAGAGATTCGCTGTTTCCCCATGCAACAAGAAAAATGGTGATGTTTTTACTTTTGAAACATCTCAAAATACTTTACACGTATTATCATAGAGCTGTCTGAAGCTTGCGAGCGCCGAAGGCAATGTCCCGGCAGCCTGGCGCTCACCCCCTCGGTACGGGATGCCTTTTGCTGCTGCCCCTCTGTGTCTTGGGGCCCAGGCATGTGCCCCAATTGCTCATTTCTAAAGCTGTTAGCTGTGATGCAGAGTGTCACGTGTATTTTAAAAGGAGGAAATGGATGCCCAGGCACCCTGCAGGGACAGGACAAAGCCACAGCAGAATGACATTTCTGTTGGAAAATGTGTTTTGCCTATAATGGTAACAGGCATCATCTCTGATTGCTAATGAGAACAAACTGTCTTTACTGGTGTTTTGGGATTTGTCTGTTCTGTTTCCTTTGCACATGTTGCATTGGCCACACTTTGCTTGAGTTATTTTCACTGCTGCTGTGCAGTACAGCCAACTACTTGATGCCATTCTAAACATCACCAGGGGCAGAAAAGCTTCGGCTTGAAATTATTTGCAAAAATTCTTTAATGGCAAACATAAGAGTAATATGAAGTTGTATAAATTGAGCTTAACGCTATGCACAGCGGTAATCCCATTGCAATAAGCATGGGCCATACTCAGGCTACTGACAAGTACCCTTTGAATCTTTCCTGATAAAAATATAGACAATACTAGCCTGATGCCACCACCTTCCATAGGCACAGGGCACCATGACCTGAGAGATCTTGGCAGCTGTGAGGAAGGGGAAGGCATACCTAGAGCCACAGTCCTTGGTGGGACTGGCACCTAATACTCCCAGTACTGAACCATGGTAGGTCTATGGTGTTGGGACAGAGTCCATCACTAGGTCATTGCTCTTTGTCCAAGGAGCAGGTGACTTTTTGTAGATTTGGGACCTCCCAAATCTCATCATCCATCCATTTCACTGAACAAATGTAGGTTTGATATACACTACCTGATTCTCAGGTTCCTGTAACTGAGTAGTCAAGTTACTTAGCAACACAGCAGTCTCCTCGGCTTTTCTGAAGGCATCAGTGGAGAGAGGAAGAGCTCCGCTGCAGCTTGGGCCACCACACTGCCTGAGTCCGTGACTGTCCCGGCACAAAGCTCCCCCGCAGGCTGCTGTGACACAGGGCTGGTCTCCTGGCACACCACAGATCTGCAATAAGGAAGATGCTTATGGCAGGACTCCTCTGGGGCCTGAGATACACTGCTGGGGGAAGGAAGATGTTTGACATCACATGAACATTGAACATTGTATGAGATTTTCCTGAAGAGACGGTGGTCTGGTCTCTCCAAAGATGGGTGTCCTGCCAGTTACAGGTCCCCCTTCCCTGACTTGAAGAATGCAACAGCAGCCCATGGCTTCGAGCCCACCCTTGCAGGAGCCATTTGTTGGGTTCCATGTGTTGCACTAAGACCCTTGCTTCACTCCTTTATGGCAAAAGGGCTGAAACTGTCCCCTGGCCATATCCAGCCCATAGGTCAATGGCTTGCTCTAAAGGATCCAGATCACCTCTCACAAAACATGGTACCATGTCTAGCCCTCCATATAGTTTGACACAGATGTTGAGACTAAAGGCCTAGGTGGATTATCTCTTCCATTTCTGGCAGTGTTGGCTGAAGGTGCTATCAGGTATTCACTGCTGCCCCACAGAAGGACAGAAATCCCTTCCTCTCCCATGGGTGATGCAAAGGATATTTGAGCACTCCCCACCCACTCCAGGGCAAAGATGGTCTACTTAGTTTAAGCCACTGATGGAGGAGGTTGGGGTTAATCTTTCTGAATTTACACGGAAGTCCTCTTGAGACTAGAGCGTGCTTAAAGAGTTCCTTGTGCTGGGCCTGCCCTGGAAGCAATGGCTTCCAGCAGGGTGGTAGGAACCACAGCTGAGAAGTGCAGCTGTTTCTGATGTGACTGCATGTCTGTGCCAGGGAAGTGTCGTTTTCCAGATTTAAAATGCATGTAAGCACCCTTTTAAAATAAAAACTACTGGCAGCATCAAAAAAGAGGTTTTTGTTTAGCTCCCATTCAAAACCCACAGGGCTTACCTTTTCATTCAAGTTTTGGATGTTGGGGCTTTTGATCACCTTGAGCTGCTCCAGCACATTGCTTTCTTTCAAGGCCTGATGTCCCAACATAGCAATCGCGTGGTTCCTGGTATACTCTGAGTATCTTATGATAGGGGTTGTCTCACTGGTCTTCTGCTCTGCCAGCAATGATACTTCAAAGTGTTTCCTAATGTTGCTGATGGCCTCTATAGCAACAGAAATAGGGTTTAGTACCGTATTTTGGTTGCATTTAATTCATTTATTTGCTTGAATTCTGGAGAAATGGTGACAGGTGATTCAGTTTGTTGTCACTAGTGTTTGATTTGGGACAGCAGGGAGGGACAGGAGCTGTCATTTCCTCAGTCAAGCTTTTTAATCCTTTACTCAGCCAGTTGCCAAACAGGAATAGTTATTGATACCCATAAAACCTGCTAAAATAGATGCAAATACAGTGGATCCCATGCCATTCTTCAGTGTCCAAGGTGTACGAGAAGCCAGTGGAAGATACAAAAGTATGAAGGGGATCCCATTAATGACACAAACTGCTACTGATCTGCATTCATCAGTAGCTCATGCATTGCTGCTGTTGTTGATTTGATAAAGCTCCTGTCATTTATGCTGTTTTGAAGTTTAGGCAGGAGAACTGTTTCTGCCAGTTGTAAAACCTGTGAAATGATCAGCTCTCTGATTGTGAGTCAGGAAAGCATTTGTCCTGTCTCTGTTCAGCATAGCACCCAAAAGTTAAATGGTCTGCTGAACTGAGGCCAAAATTTAGATTACAAATGGGAATTTATGAGTTTTCTTTGGCTCTGGAAAATCCAATTTCAGGGTTGATGCGTTAAAAAAAAAGCATTTCCATGAAAAGCTTGTAGGCCAGGCAAAAAATACTTTCCAGCAAGAGTCTTTCTTGTTTGCTTACTGTAAGCTTTCCCTTAAGCAGACTCAAAAGGGTTGGAGAATATTACATTTTTTGCAGATTAATAGCCTAAGGAAAGGACTCAGGCCTTAATTTAATTTTAAACTCATAATTTAAAGCTGCTGCTGTCAAGGCTTCCCAGATCTCCAGAGAACCCAAAGTTTTCCCCAAATCCCCAGGCAGAAGTATGTGCAATGAGCCAGAACTGATGTGTCGGCAGTGAAAAAGCATTAGAGGTCATTGATTAACATCCCTCTTTGTGCTAGTAACCGACTCAGTTACTGGTTGAAGTCAATGACAAGGCACTCGTCAAGTCCTGTGTGCTTTGAATCAGGCACTAAAGTCCTTGGCCTTGCTTTCATTGAAGCTAACAATGTTTAGTTATCGTGTGGAACCAGGGATATTTATTTTATCTTGTAACTCTTGGAAACAATGTACAGTTTAAAGTTAGCTCCTAATACAAAATACCTGGCAAGAGGCTGCTATAACTCCGTATCTAAGCCAGAGACTGTTTTCTGTGCAACAATTCCATCGCAGGAATATTTTACAGTGGTTCAGCTCTCCATTAAGTCGCCCAAATGCGTTTTTCATGCTTGGTTTGTGATGGAGCTGTAGAGCTTCCAAGTTCCTTTACATTAAACACAGCGTCTTCGTACAGGCTTGATTTACAGCCTAGGACGCCGTACTCACTGCATTACCATACCACAGTGGCTGCAAAGCCAGGGGCCAAGGCTGGAAAGCCGTAATTTAATGAGATGTCATAAACTGCAAACATTCTTTTAAGGACACTTGTGTCTGGTTTTTTCCAGTGATTTTAATTCATCATTAGATATTGACATTTCCAGGTCAGCCGGCTGAATGTATGCCTGTGAGGAAGTCTCTGAGTCCTGAATACTTGTTCACCTGATCCTCTGCGAAGAGAGGTAGGTAGGAGCCCGTTCCCCACGTGTGTCTAGAGCACAAGTGCCAAACGTACCCCAGATGGGGTACATGGCCATATCCTGCTCTATCCCACTTGCTTGGGCCAGCAAAAAAGAGAGAGGAAAAAGCAGACAGAGCCATACCTAGGATGTGCTGCTGGTCCTGAAATGAAGATGGGGTGAGGGAGTCAGGCTTTCTCCCAGATATTAGCGAAACTGGTTATCTTGAGGGAAATGTTATTTCTGTGCTGTTAGACGCTTGGTAGCAAGACCAATGAATATTTGTGTCCGTGACCAGAAATTCAGCTTAAATTCAAGGTCTTCCCCTCCCCACACCCCCGTGTGCTTTTTATAGGGCTGTTTATCCGTCTCCTGAGGCCGAAAGATGAAGCGGGTTTGGAACGTGACCAGACAGCACCACGGATGCTTCAGCTCTGCATCCACTGACCTCCCTGGGATTTATTGTTTCTTTGCCTTCCTGACTTTCTCAGAGTCTGCACAAGACTGAGTTGAATTGGGAAGCGGAGCCTGGGAGAGCTGTGCTGACTGCTCACGCGGGGACCTGAGCGGAAGAGCCAGCCCCGGGGGCACTGCCAAGTACAACAGGGCAGGGGAGCCCTAAATCTTAATTAATCCCTCTTTTCCCCTCTTCCTTTCCCTTGGCTTTGTATTCTGTTGACTTTTCCTTCTTTTTTTTCGATCTTGTCTAGGCCAATCTTTTTCTCACCCAAACGAAACACAGAGGAACTGTAAATGGGAGTGCATTGCCTGTAGCTTGTGTCTTCTGTGGTGCGCACCTTATCTTCTAGGGGTTCATATCTTGGCAGCTGTCTCTTTGGAGAGTATACTGCTGACAATCTCCTGCCACTGTGGATGATCTAGCATCTGTTCGAGATCCCTGGCTGATACATCCCTGTCTTTCTCCAGAAACCAGCCTGTGACACTGTTGTTACTGCTATTAGCTACTGCTAATAGCTCCATCCACTATTAGCAGCTGATGGAGACTATATTTAGCTCAAGCACAGACGGTGTAATTCTTTCAAAAATGCCAAGGAACTCAGTTCTGACTTCACATTTTTTGATGATGGAGATCTAGTTCCTTACACATAAAGTCACGTATTTTCCCATGGGAACACTAAGAAGTTGCACTATGACTCTCCTCTTTAATTAAACAAACCATTGCTGTACAACATTCTTTAAGTATTGCTAAAAGCAAGAGGAGTCAGAAGTGGGGAAAAAAAATCCTTTGCTGTTCTACTGTATGATCTGTGAGTCTATACTGTGAAACTGAGTGGCTCTTAAATCCTGATGTAAACGTCGGGATTCATGAGACTTCTGACTGACGTGACCCTGGCACATGCATCTGAAATTTAGGATGCTAGAAATCATGGCATTTTAAGATAAAACGGAGTTCAGGAAGTCAGTATAAAATGTTGTTAGTACTTACATTTTTGCGCTACCATAGGAAGCTAAAATCTAGGGATCTTAGAAATGTTGTATGGTTCGACGGTGAGAAAAAAATTCTGAAATTTCATGGAAAATTTTCACCTATTTCAATTAATTGCTGGCTGCCTTACCTTTGAGGTTCAAATAATGAAAACTTTGATGCAGATGTATTTTCTGTTGTAGAAGTTCATACACTAGGTCAGCTTCTTCCCCAATGTCTTCTATGTTCTTGTTAAGGTCAGGAAACTCATACAGCGTATTGTGAAGGGGATCCATTTGTGCAACTTTTTGTCTGAAAGGGAGATGGCAGTTATGCAGAAGTCAGACCGGATTGTTCTTAAACTAGAACTGAGGTACACAATATTTCAGAGGACAAGAGATAAATTTCTAAATGAGCAGAAACATTTACTTGTAATGGCTTATTTAGAAAACCCTCAGGATGAACTGGAAAATTCCAGCATTTAAGTATATGCCTGTGGGAGACAGATATTATATATAAGGATTATTTTGTTCACAGATCTATTGAAAACAGTGACTTAGTAGCCCAGCTTCTATGCGCTGATCAGAAGCAGGACTTGATGTGTAGGGATGGCTGGTGGAGCCTGGGGGAAGACTGCTTTCTCAGCCAAGGGATTTTTTCAGGAGCAGCTGAGCCCTTACTGAACGTAGCCCTGAAAATCCTTGATGCCTGAGAGGGCCTCCAGTGAACGAACAGGATGTCTCAAAATTCTTTCAATTTCAGAAATGGCATCTTCAAAGGCTTTGAAGCGCATGTCACAGCTGGGCATTCGTCCTCCTTTATCTTCAAGATTTGCAGCAAACCTCATTAACCCCTGAACAGTCTGAGCGAGGCCAGTAATTTCAGTGTCCCACTGATCAAAACAAAGATGACACTGACGGCAAGAGGGAAAGTCTTTCTCAAAGCCGCGGCCGCACTGGTCGCAGAACCGGCCGGTGATGCCAGCGCGGCAGTTACACGTGCCGGTGGCTTTGTCACACTTGGGCTGGCTGGTTCCCTCCGGGTTACACTCGCACGCTGCAAGAAAGGGACAGCAAGTTACATCCAGTTGTTCCTTTTCCGTGGGATTAATGCATGCAAAAGGTAAAATCGTGCATTTCAAGACAATAAAAGCAAACTGGTGTTTGAGTTAGAGGAAAGTGGACTGCCTGGCTAATGGCTCTTCTTCATCTCTAACATCCACTGTCCCATCATAACCGTAGAAAGAACAATATAGATAAATAATATAAACACTTTTATCCATCTCATACACACAAAAGTATGAAAGCCTGCTTCTCTAGATGTACATCCCATCTCCCCCATGAATATAAAAGATCAACGTTTCTTTTGAGGCAGTTTCTAATCCAGTTGTCCCCACTTAGTAATACTTACAAATGCAATGCATCCGGGGATTGCCAAAGTAATTTTCCTCACATTCATCGCAACATCTTCCACTGTAACCTAGCTTACATGGACACTGGCCTGTACGCTGTAAAGGCAGTTAGGATTAAATAGATTAAATAACTTCCTGCAGAGTCATATGGCTGGATATACGTTATTTACTGGGTTTCTTTTTCTCCCTGTGACTTATGTCATATAGCTGTACGGGGACTGCAGTGACACTGCTTGCACATGGTCTTTGAACACCATGGTTTATACAGTATTGGCCCACCTTTCCCATCTTCCTTCTGAAGGTTGTGAAAACAAACTCGACTTTGAGAGGTGGCTTTACTTTACTAATATGAAAGATTTTGTATGTTCCAGTCTACAGATGCTCTTTGAGAACTCATCCTCTGACTACTATCTGAGAGAGGATTCTTTTCCTTTGCAAAACAGATAATTTCTTATTTTTGCTGGAGCAAAGTACTCATCTTAACATTTCAACTTTTAGCTACGTGATATATTAACTGTAACTGAAAACCTCGAGGGTACATTATGCACATTGCCCTAGAAAATATATTTTGGAATTCAGCTGTTAAATTAAACTGCAGGGAACTACAGCTCTGATAACTGGTACAGCTCAGAAAAGCAGTAGTAGTTCTTTGAGGTTAAGAGCTACATTTGCTAGGAAAAATAATAAATCCACTAAATAAACTGGAACAAACAAAGCATATTGAAAGGAAAATGTGAAAGCACATCAGCAAGAGCTTGGGATAAGCTCCTGGTGCTCTGAAGTCAATAGCAAAATTGCTGTTGACTCCATGGGACCACAATTTCACCTCTTCTGAAATGCTGTTTTATTTTTCCTACGTTCTAGCCCTAAAAAGTGCACAGGAATTAAAGATGAGAAAAGGTACTCTAGCAGTCTGATGGATGAGGCATGATTAATGTAATGGCCACAGCTGCCACTTTATGAAAATAAACACTTAAAAAAATACCCATAAGACTCTTGGGTCCAAGCCTGGACTTCCTTCTTCCCTATACGTATACTTAGGAGGCAGTTTTTTCCTATGTGACATTTTCTTACAAAGTATTTCTAAGATCCACTTGACAAAGAAACACACAGGCAAAGAGAAATTGCTTACAAGCAGAAACACATTATCAGAACAGCGCGTTTGATATAATGACTCAAAGTGTGATCGCACCAACTGCAAACTTCCAAAGACTTCTTGCTTTCAGGGAGCACGACAAAAAACTATCCTCATTTATAAGAGTGCCATGGCAAAACACCACCACCCCGGTTCCCAGAAAGCAGAGTAATTTTCTTGCCTGGTTGCACTGGTTGCTTTGGGAGTTTTTTGGATCACAGTCACAGATCTGACATCCTTTTCCACTAGCCAGGTCCCAGTAGCCAGAGGCACACTGGTTGCATGTTGCACCCACCACGTTGGGCAGGCAAGGGCAAGCTCCTGTGGCTGGGTCACACAGACAGGCTGCATCCCCCCCTGGGCACATGGCAGGGTGAACACCCGCCGGATTGCACGTGCACCCTGGAAAAAGAAGGGCAGTTACTACAGGAGACGATAATATAGACAGCTGATGGACAATCAGAGCTTTATATAAAGCCCATGCTGTAGGTTTACTTCTAGTATGCTTGAATACATTTTTAATCTCATACAGTTTACCTACCTTTCTGTTGTAGTTTATATATTGCTTTGAGCAAACTTACTGGGAACTTTCAGTACTTTTAATACAGGCACAAAAAAATGAAGGCATAGATAAGTTTGAATCTTATTGGAATGAAATGTTAAATATGTTGGATAAGGAGAAGCTGGTTTACAGTAGGCACTATCCAGCGTGGGAAACCCCAGTAAGCCAAGTAAGATAAGAAGCCTTCCTTTTGAGGAGCCAACAGTTCTTGCTTAACCATTTCTAACAGACATCTTCCAAGAATGAATGAGGAATGGTCTTGAACTGTATTTTAGAGACTCCCAGAAAAAGAGTTTCTTGAAAATACCTGTATTTGTCTGCCCTGTAGAAATTAGACCCTCAATCAGGCACATTTGTGAAAATAGTCTTTGAGAAACATTAGGAAGAAACTTATGCCCTGCATTTTCTTACACTCCTGCCTTTCTGTTAAAAGTGCCGAGTTACTGACAGTGTCCTCATGGAGTCTATTAAATTGCCTGAACAGTCTCATTCTAGCCACTTAATGAAAACAACTAGTAAGGCAGGGAGCTCAGCAAGGGATCATCTGGTTAACTGAGCATTGCCTGTTGGCATAAGCCAGCAACATGGATAAACAATTATCTTTGATTCCTTTACTTTTGATTCCTTCCTGAATGGGCTGAATGCACATTTATTTTTCTAACAGAGAGTACTGATTTCACTTCACAAATGAGTATGTCCTAGGAGTGATATTCAGTATGAGATTTAGTGAGACTTGGATGACAAAGAGTTTAACAGATGCCATATTAACAGTTATTTCTATCACTGGATCGAAATGTATTTGGTATTCTCATCTTTTGCTCCATTCATCTGCTTTAATTTTACTGTCCCTCCAAGGGTTAACCTCTCCCAATAGCCTAATTTCTTTAAAACTTTGCTTGGTGGAAATAATCAGTTGCAGTGCTGTTGCTTACTTACTTCGACAGTTTTGACTGAAGGCTGAGCCAAAATACCCAGGTTTGCAGAACTGGCAGTTTGCTCCATGGGTGTTGTGTAAACACTTGGTGCATTCCCCAGTGACCCTGTTACAGGACTCTGGGTCTGTCACATCAATGTTGTTATTGCAGGGACATGGTGCACAGTGAAGCCCAGGGCTGCCTGGGTTTTTGTAGAATCCACTAGGACACTCGTCACACCGATTGCCTGTTGGGGAGGAAGGTAAAAATGTTTGCTGGCTGATGGGAATTCAAGTGAAACACGTAATTTCCAGTAATACTGTTAAAAGATTCAGACTGTCTGTTCAAATGCACATTTCTAATGGAAAATATCCACCTGTTTGAGACTGTTGCCCTTTAATCCTATGATCAGTTTAAATTACATCTCCCACACTGAAATCTGATGGAAACGCACTCTCCTCATCCCAAGTCATTTTTACTAAGGAAGTCCTTTCAGTAGGAGTAAATAGGTAGCCCCTCACACCACACCTTCAAACATCTTTTTCCAGCAAGTACTTCCAATGGCAGTAGTCAGGGTTGGCCATATTTGCAGGATTTTCCCTGGGGCCTTCACCCCGACAGCAGCATGGCAAGGTGGGAGGTGGCCTTTCCCAGAGCAACCCAGAGCCCAGCAGACCTGCCCTCCTTTCCGTAACCCAGTGGAGGATCCCCAGGAGGTCAGACGAGCTCTGGGACGCTCCTTGCTTGCTGGCATTGCAATTACTTCTGCACGCCATCCCAATGCCCACCCTGATTGGGGTGCTACCCCTCTGCATCTCAGAGACCTTTCTGGGCAGGCTGGTGTTGCTGGGACCTCATCCACTGGCTCATCCTCAGCCAAGGACTCTACTCCTTTGCCGTGGTCCTCAGGACCAGAGCCTTTCACAATCTCTGAGGAAGTGAGCCCAGTGCCACAGAGGTGACCAAGAGCCTTGCTGGGAAAGAGCAGGAGGAAGAAAGTCCAGAACAGAGGACTGCAGTGGTTTGTGAGGACAGAAGTCCCCTGGGTGAGTACCAACAAGGATCATTTTGGCCCTACAGCAATTACTCAAGCAAAACTTGCTCTTCCTATAAAGGAATTTGACCTAAGTAAAGATGACGGCATTGGTTTAGTTTTTGGCAGTGTTTCCCATTAGGGTKTGCTTCCATCACTAGAGATCTTTCTAATGCCCAGGGGGAGGGAAATATCTTCAGTTTTCCCTGCAGATATTCAAGCTAAGTCAACGGGATCTTAGGAAGCAAGGCATCAGTTTGCTGCAAAAATATCTGCATTTGAGACAGCTGAGAATGGAAACCTCATTTCTAAAGTGACCATTTGAATGGTGAAACAGTCACCTTTGGGCATAACGTCAAAGCAAAATTCCTCTATATGAAGAAAGATTTTCTCTGATTAGGAAATTTTATCAGCTCTTTTTGATGCCCTGTTCTTTCTGATTTGGGCTTCCAAACACTTGTTTTTCAGAGGTAACGAGCAACTGCAGTTCTCCCCGCCTCTCCCCACCAGGTTAATGTAGTGCCCCTGGAAAGGAGGAGGTTTCCAGAGAGTGCCATCAGATTAATTAATGGCTTCACTGTATCCACATGTAGGTGAATCCCTTTTTCAAACACTAATTGCACAATTCCCACTCTTCTCAGCCAGGACTTCCCCACCTAATTTCTGTAAATTTGAGTGTTAACTTTTCTTATGTATTTTATTACCATTAGCTCACTTGTCATTTGAGCATGGGCGGAGCATGGTCATTTTTTCTCTTTTACATTAATTTTAATAGAATCAAAACCAGTCCTTATTTTGTTTCATACCTGAATATCCCTCGAGACAATTGCAGACTAGTTGTGCAGACCGGGAGTCCTGGTAACAGGAACGTGCAAAATACCTATTGCTTGTAGGTGCCCCTGGACACATGCATGGGCGGCAGGGTTCTCCGTTCAGAGGGTTTCCGTAATAGCCGTCCACGCACCTGTCAAAGCAGTCAATACAAAGCAGCAGAAATTGTCAAGTGCTCCTTTCAGTCCCTGCAGGTGAATCAATTTACATGTATGTATAATTAATTTAACATTCCAGGTCATTGTAATGCTATGCCCATTAATTGGTACAGATATATCAAGCTTCAAAGGTGTTCTAAAATGGAAAATCAGAGCTGCATTCCCAGAATCTGGAGCAAAAAGAAAAAAACCATGTTTTCTTTTCAAGGAATATTTCTGTAGACTTTCACCTAATCCGGAACAATTTTAATTTAAATGATAATATATACACATGACATATCACACATGCTCTGCATAGACAGCTAAAAGCTACCATGTAAAAATTCTGTATATTCACCTATCACCATATATATTCATCTGTTTCCATACACACACACAAAGAGTGGTTGGCATGACATTAGAAAGTCCCGGCACAGGCAAAAAAGCAGCGATTCATTCAGAGCACTCAGAGAATATTGCATATTTGGATGCAGCATATGTATTGAAATCAGCCATGCTCTGTCTGACATGTTCTGCAAACCCGGGGTGATGGCTGTTTCGAGGTGGTGGTGGCTGTGCCGTTACCCAGACAGGCGAGGGGCTTTGGGGGCTCCTTGGGGGCTCAGCCACCCCCGCCACACTGCCTGCCACCGCTGCCTCCGCATCCCGGCCCCCCGTGGCCCCGCAGCTGTGGCAATGCAGCAGCTTCTGAAGCATCCTCAGTCTTTGATCTGCTTTACTATGGCAAATGGGAACACAATTCACTATATATATACAAGCCAGGCTAAAAGTCTTGGCTACTCGATTATCCTCGCCCCAGGGTCTGGAGCTCCTGCAGAGGCACAGGGCAACAAGTATTTCAGTCTCCCATTTTTAATCTGTTTGCCACCTACAAGCACAATAGCCAAAGGCTGTATTGTCCAAAGCACTGCAAGAAAAGCTCAATAGGTTTCATGGGGAAATCCTCTTAAATGTGAATGACAAGGTACAATCCAGCCAAACTAAACTAAACAGCTAACGAATTTAATTATGACGTCCGTGTTGAACTCTGATACTGCTGCCAGGGTACAGAATAAAAAAGAGGAGCACTGTTTTGAATGGAGCTGGAACACATGGGAAAAGTCATTTGCTGGTCATATGGAAATAATACGAACCAGCAAACACGGCATGTTTACTTAAGCTCCTCAGAGATAACTGCAGGTATTAAAATGAGTATTCAGCACAAGGTTAGCCTCTTGGCAATTTAAAAGCTGGCAGGAGTCAGTGTATCTCATATGCAGCGCTTTGCACATCTCCAAGCACATGGTGCCATGGCACCCATGTCTCAAATGCCTTCCCGCCTAGTGGATGAAGGAAAGGCTGTGGATGTGGTCTACCTTGACTTCAGTAAAGCCTTCGACACTGTCTCCCACACCATTCTCCTAGAGAAGCTGGCGGCTCATGGCTTAGACAGGTGTACTCTTYGCTGGGTAAAAAACTGGCTGGACGGCCGGGCCCAGAGAGTTGTGGTGAATGGAGTAAAATCCAGTTGGCGGCCRGTCACGAGCGTTGTCCCCCAGGGCTCCGTTTTGGGGCCAGTCTTGTTCAATATCTTTATCAAGGATCTGGATGAGGGGATTGAGTGCTCCCTCAGTAAGTTTGCAGATGACATCAAGCTGGCCGGCAGTGTTGATCTGCTCGAGGGTAGGAAGGCTCTGCAGAGGGACCTTGTCAGGCTGGATCGATGGGCTGAGGCCAAGTGTATGAGGTTCAACAAGGCCAAGTGCCAGGTCCTGCACTTTGGCCACAACGACCCCCATGCAACGCTACAGGCTTGGGGAAGAGTGGCTGGAAAGCTGCCTGTCGGAAAAGGACCTGGGGGTGCTGGTCGACAGCCGGCTGAACATGAGCCGGCAGTGTGCCCAGGTGGCCAAGAAGGCCAACGGCATCCTGGCCTGYATCAGAAATAGTGTGGCCAGCAGGACTAGGGAAGTGATCGTGCCCCTGTACTCGGCACTGGTGAGGCCACACCTCGAATGCTGTGTTCCGTTTTGGGCCCCTCACTACAAGAAGGACATTGAGGTGCTGGAGCGTGTCCAGAGCAGGGCAACAAAGCTGGTGAAGGGTCTGGAGAACAAGTCTTCTGAGGAGCAGCTGAGGGAACTGGGGTTGTTTAGCCTGGAGAAGAGGAGGCTGAGGGGAGACTTTATCACGCTCTACAACTACCTGAAAGGAGGTTGCAGTGAGGTGGGTGTTGGTCTCTTCTCCCAAGCAACTAGAAATAGGATGAGAGGAAATGGCCTCAAGTTGCRCCAGGGGAGGTTTAGATTGGACATTAGGAAAAATTTCTTTACTGAAAGAGTGGTTAAACATTGGAACATGCTGCCCAGAGAAGTGGTTGAGTCACCATCCCCGGAAGTATTTAAAAGACCTGTAGATGAGGCGCTTAGGGACATGGTTTAGTGGGCATGGTGGTGTTGGGTTGATGGTTGGACTTTATCTTAGAGGTCCTTTCCAACCTTAATGATTCTATGATTCTTGCAGGGAGGCCACTGCAATGCTGTGTGCATGCCATGCCTGCAGTCCTCCCACAGGCATTACATGCACCTTCCCACATGCATTTGCTGAACAAATAGGTACCTGCCATTCAGAAGCTAGGCCCAGTTTAATCCTGGGTTTAGGTACGTGTTTCCAGTTAAGGTCACTGATGCATTCATGGGGATGTAGGTGGGCCTCCAGCTACACAGATGTTTCAGAGAGCACCAGTGTTTGGGTGAGCTTTGCAGTGCTGCCCATCAACTTACCTTTCACAGTGGCTTCCAGCTGTAAACCCGCGGCAGTTCAGGCACACTCCGGTCACCGGGTCGCAAAGCTCCGCGTAGCCATTACACAGGCAAGGACGGCAGTGGGGAAATCCAAAATACCCAGCCAGACATCGGCTGCAGCGCTGACCATCCACCTCCCGGCGGCAGGAGCACTGCCCCGTCACCTGGTCACACAGTGTGCTCAGCGAGCCTTGCGGGTGGCACTCGCATGCTGGAAAACACCGAAAGCAAAGCTGTGTCCTGAACGTATTCCCACCAACCCTGCTCATTGCTGACACTGCTCAAAGGCAGTGTGAGCAGCAGGGATGGAAAATTTGTTATTTGTGGAAACATTTTTTATAGTGCTTCACACATAATCATGGATTCAAAGCCCTAAAAAGTTGGGGTATGCATGAAAAGCCAGATACTGGTACTGGTCCCAGTACTGGTGCTGGCTGCCAAGTACTCACCGTAGCAGCCGTGGAAGCCRAAGCCGTAGCTGCCTGCAGAGCAGGTGTCACAGCAGCGTCCCACAACGTTGGCTTTGCACTGACACTGGCCCCCCAGTTTACTGCAGCTGGCGTTCAGCGACCCTTGGGGATTGCACTTACACGCTGCCAAGGGGAAAGAAAATCAAAACAGGTTTGGTTATAAGGGAGTGTGACTACTCTCGTAAACTTGCAGGTTTTACACTTAAAAATAGGAAGGAAAGAGCTTGATTATTCTCATCAGGGGTTCACTAACCACTGATGGCCATGTCTTGGATTATTTAATGCTGTAGCATCGATGGTGATGGTGTATCAGGCACCAGCACAAGTCTCGCTATTGGAGCTGCCTCATTCAGGGCACTGCCTTCAGCACATATTTGGGATAGGACAGAAGAGGGCGTAGCAAAATGTAGACCCAAAATGGAGATATCCTGAAGTCTAGAAGGGTTTTATACAAATCTATGTCTAGCTGCAGCACTGGACATAACCTGCAAGCAGTAATTAGACAGCCTGCACCTGTGTATTGTTTGCTGCCTTCTGGACACCTTGGACTAACTTGTTGAGTGAAGCTGGTCTGCTAACTCACAGAGGATGTTTGTCCAGGATGCTCAGATGCCAGCGCTAGAAAGCCAAAGTGCCATGTTTCATTGGGAGAATCCCATCACTATGGGAATCGGGCTAATGGGGAGTCAGCACAGCCCAAACTTAAATGAGGGGGGTCTGTGGCTGCATAGCTATGACCACTTCACATGATGTGTGAGTGAGGCATCGGTCCTTCTAAAAATAGCCCAAACCAAGCAGATGCTATATCAGGTCCATTGGAGGCAAGGCTCCCTGAAAGGAGCTGGCCACCAAAGTTGTCCAGAAAGGCCCCTCCTGTTACTGGAAGTGCAGAGAAGCTCCATTTCTCTGGGCCCAACACCAGGGAAGTCTCCTGAGCCACCGAGCCCAGCTGCCCTTTCTGCAGTGGGTCCAGGAGACTGCCTGGGGCTTCAAACCCCAACTGCCACTGCCCTCTTGCTGGGACACCACCGAGGTTTTCTTGGTGAATCTCCTCCAGCACATCAGCTTGTGTGCCATCATGCCTGGAGTCCTACCGGGCATCCAGCTGGCCTGCAGCATCCAGCGAGAGGGAACTCGTCTGTCATTTTACAGCAGCCAGAAAAGTAGGAAAGTTACTGCTTTGGCCAACTTTGAAGCTGCATCTGATTGAAATGCTCTTCAGAAAACACACAAGCACTGCCATGGTCCTTGTCACGCTGCTCCATGAAGCTCATCAGGTGTGATGGACTCCAAGAGCCATGCCACCAAAAGGTGTTTGCAGCGCACTCAGGGTTCAGCGGGACATATCCTGCACGTCCATACATACCACATGCTGATCAGCTTCACTTACTTATGCCACCACGGGCTGAGGGCTCTCCAGTCAACATATCCTACAAACTCAAGGGAAAACCAGTAACTGTCCAAAAGAGCTGCCTGTGCAGGTTGCTCCTTACCGATGGCGCCGTTGTGAATACGGGCTGACATGCTCACTATGAGCCGTGTGCACGCTTCAGGCAGGACGTGAGGTCCAACTTCTGATGCAATTTCAATACAGTGATACTTCTGGTACTCATCTAAATCCTTTTCGCTGCATAAGTTCTCCACGGAGCCAATTCTGGGAATAAGTCCAAGCTTTGGCGTTAAGAGGGAAAAGAAAATATTTTTGCTTAGATATACTGAAAACCAGAATTTCCCACATTCTCTTACTGTGCTCCGCATTGCAAGGACAGAGGCCTGGAGCACCGCATTTCCAAATCTGCCATTGTGCTGCTCAGTCGTCTAAATTCACATTTATTCTGAAGGTCTAGACATTCCCCAAGTTCTTCAAATAAAAGAGACTGTGTATAAAAAAGTCAGATTATAATAAGACCTCAGATATACTCAGAACTGTTTTTGCTTCTAAGAGGTGCCGTGTTGATGACTCCAAAAGCAGTATCTGGCCAAAATTTTTACTTGTGTTACCGAGATAGATTACAATCAGCTGAAGGTTCTATGTCCAAGTATGGCCAGCCCTTGTCAGGTCCAGTTCTACAGAAGTAATTAGAGGAATGGACTTAAAAATATTTTTCTCAAGAGAAGGACCCAAAACCAACACCCAGTTCCTGACTTGGTGGAAACTTGGGAAATATCTGGACCCGATTCCCGGGAAAGTACAGAACTAATTTTACTTTTCCAATGTCATCTTTAACTATATCCATGACTTTTTAATTAGATTCAGACAGATTATAGAGATTTTAAGAAAACCTAAGTGATGAAGAACTGCATGAATTTATATCCCTAACCACAGCATCTTGTCAGCATATGTGGAATGTGCTAATAATAAATGAGCAACATATAGAGGTACATACTCTGACTATTAACATATGCAACAAGTATGACTTGATGAGCTATTATGGTATTGCTCCATGAAAATTAAAACGGATACAATTCTGGCTTTCCATACAAAACCATGCAAACACAGTGCTGACGGAGGTAAGGAGAAGCACACTTCCCTGAATTTCTATATGTAAAGAAATGATTTTAAAACATTTTGAGTAAGTCTGCATAAAAAAAATCACACTGGTATAAATACAGCCTCAAGGGAATTGTGACAGAACTACTCACTGAGTCAATCAAGATGAACGATTTTGCCTTTGGGTCAGAGGCAGAGGGCTGAGAAAAATACACATCCACAGAATATTCTGTCCCTGGCTCCAGGCAGACTGGAGTTTGCAGAAGTGCAATCCTGTTTAGCAGAAATAAAGCACAGTTATAGCCAGGAGTCAGGACAAGGCAAGTTTACTGGATGCTGTGAGTGCTCCCTCCCCTCTGTGCCTGCATCCTAACACCCGCAGCCCCGAGCAAGCCCTGCTGCTGCGGGGAGCACACCCAGCCCCGCTGCTTGCAGGCTTTGGGAAAGCTGCATGACTTCTGCCTGGATGATTCACCGAGTGCAATTTAAAACCTGGTGAGATTAAACTGAAAATGGCAGGTTTTACTACTTCAAGCAAAGGAGTTTGCAACTCACTGGTCATATTTGTCCTTTCCTGTCCCTGTTTGATCAGGACTTTGGTTACATCATCTTGGCTCCTCTCTATTCTTTACATAGGTCCAAGCTGAAAAGCTGGTTTTGAAAACAGGCTAGGATGGTGACTTTAAGTCAATATTTCCTTTCTATACTGAAATAGCTGGAGTTGGATCTTTGCCAAAGCAACGACTAACCCCAGCAGGATCTCAGGCTGCTCTCCTGGCTTGGGCAAACCTTTGCCAGGCTGAGGACTGGAGCATCAGACTCTTCCTTAGAGCCTACGTGGTATTGTGGTGTGACAGCAACAGGAAAGGCCACACATGTGTTTCTAATATTCCCACTTTCCCACACATTTATCGCTCTGCAGTGCTTCAGTAAAAGATTTGTACACAGAAAATCTACAGGCGAAAGGACAGGAATAGTCAGACCTCTTTGTAGCTGGGAGAGGCAACGCACGTGGCTCCTGTGAAAGGCCCTTGTTTTTGCAGCGTTGACTCGACAAAATACCAGCAGGCTGGATGGCAACACTTGCTAGCCAGTCTTCCAAGGACTATAAACAAAGAACAAAAATTATGGTCATTTTTCATACCTGAAAAACCCACTTTCTCTTTGCCAGAGTTAACAAAAGCCATCTGAATGATTGCACACTGCAGTGACAAAACAGATTTTCTCTTTGTTCTTTACAGGACTAAAAAAATAATGTTATTTGTGAAAAATGCATTGTATTTGCAATGGCTAATTGAAGAGCAGAGACGGAAGTGGGACCCCAGCTGGTGCAAATGGAAACAGCTCTGTTAAAGTCATTGGAGTTGTTTCCTTTCTTAGCACAGTGTTGTCCTGGAGATATCCTTCATTATCTGCCTCCTCTCACATCTAATAAGCAATAACAAACATAAAAGACTTTGTAACAAAAGTCTTCAAAATTCAACTGTTTATTCTAATCCTTAGAAGGAAAAAGCTACATCAAACCAGCCCACTGCAAAATTGTTCTCACACTTTAAGACACTGGGAGTTTTGTTTGCCTCAGAATGACAGTAAGAGAACAGAATACAACAGACAGAAAGAGGATCTTGAGTGGTGGGATTGTCCCAGGGAGCTGCAAAGCGAAAGAGCAAGGCATGTACAAATACCGGTACCGATAAAACACTTGCCTGTGTTTTTGAAGACATGGGTGCGGACTTGGGTTTAACCAGATTTGGGTTAACAGATTTCCCTAGACATGTCTTCATCATTGAGAAATTTTGTCCAGGCAAAAAATAAGGTTTTGGCTATTTTCCTACAATTTTCACACATCTTAGAGCCCAGCTGGAGCAACTGGGAAGCTGGATGTCTGCAAAAGCCCTGGATAAATATCTACTCAGATCACTCCTGCCTGTGCACATTTTCCTGCCCAGAAAATCCCAGCTAGAAATACAGGATGCCCATCTAAAAGGAGCTGCATTTTGCATGTGTCTGATTTGTGAACAAAAGTCCAGTCCAAGCAAAGGTACCAAAAGAGGAATTCCAGAAGATGAAATCTTGGCYGATGCTTAGAAAATACTTGTGATGCTGATTTTTCAGATATGAGTGGAAAGAGTTAAGGGGATCAGTGGAGGGCATGTTGCTCTGTTGATAAGGATGAAAAGGCAAACAATTTTAAATTTAAATATAAAGAGTGGGAAAAGTTGCTGTGTCCTATTATTGACAAAATAGACCCTGCATCTATCACAACATCACAAAACACACAAGACACCACAAGTACCTCAGGCTCATAACGAATCGTGATATCAAAGTCCATAGCAAAGGGAATGTTGTTGATGGCAAATCTCAGCCCAGCTCCACTGGGAACGCGGGCAAAGCCGGGTCCCGTCCATGTGACAGACCGGCCGGCACCGGGCTGCCTGAAAACCACCGACACAGCCGAGTCCTGTCCAAACTGCACTGAACCCTGCAAAGACATATTGGCATTTTCAACAACACACAGAGTCAAATTACAAAAAAACAAACTCACAAAAAGAAAGGAAGCATTTTTGCCATGTTATTCACTTATTTCAGCCACCAGCCAGCCTCATTTTCTGAACAAGCTTGCAATTGACACCCTAAGAACTCTCCCAGATGTAGGATGTTTAGGATCACATATAGGGAAAAGCTTCCTCTTATATTTGCAACAACAGCAACAAGAAGGACTAGAATAATCCATCCATCTCTGTATATTTGGCATCTCCAGGCATTCACATTGCAAACCTTAAACAGATTAAGCTTGATTTCATACATGGCTGGACTTTTCATTATAAACTGAATAAATAAATATCAATACTTACAATGACAAAACTGACAGCATTTAAATGCAGTAGTACCATGTTAACATCTAGGTACACTTAAACGTTGGAAATGTCTCGCAAGCAAAACAAAAAAAGGATTTTACCTTTCCCTTCTAAACAATTCATTGAACTTGAGCCTACAATGGCACTGGACATAGCAGAGCAAACCTGTCGATGTGAATTATAAAATGTCCAGCCCAACTGTGTACCAAAAAAAAATGATTTCATTTGTGTCAGGATTGTAACGTCTAGGACTGTGAATCCCATATGCTCAGACATTGCCTTGCCCTCTGTTGCAAAATAAAATTTTAGTATTTGGTGTAACCTTAAGTTAAAGTACCGATTTACCTGTTCCAGTCCAGATTTTCTTACACTTCGTTTCTTGCTCCTGTTTAACACAATCTTTCCATTTTCAATCGTGAACTCATAGCCTTGCTTCTGGAAGTAGATGTCACACCTTGGAAGAGTGCTTGGTTTAACCTATGAAGTAAAAGTAATGAGAGAGGGGACAGCACTGTCTCAGCAATGTTGAAGGGTAGGTAAGCAGCTAAATGAAAATCCACATTCCTAAAACAAGCTCTATTCTCTGCTGGGTGAAACTCTAAACTATGGCCCAGCAGCTGCTGGAAACCCTTTTCCCTCAGTCTCTTACAATTAACTTGCACTTCCTCTTAAGCTATGTCCCAGACATCTGTTTTCCATTTAATTATTGGACAGCAGGATGATTACCGGTTGTGATTATAGCTAAATATTTGTGGATGTGACCTGCAAATAAACATTTTTTTATTATTCCTTCTCTATAGCTTCTGGACAACACATTGGAGAAGAAATGTTAGTAAAAACGTAGGCAGCGGAAGGAATGCATTCCAGACTTGTACTCTGCATGGGGAACAACTATCCCCATTTTGAGGAAAAAAAATAAATAAAAATTAATTTTTCTAAAACCGTTACAGATGGATGCCAAATTCTTGAGGAAATTGGGCTACAATCAGCGCCATTCTATAAGGCAGTGGGAATGAGTCCAATGGAGCAGAGAGGAATTTGATTCTTCCCCTGCTGGAGAGTCCCAGAAATATCACAGTTTGTGATAGTTGTTGGCAACTCGAACACTTTCCTCCAATTTAAAGAATTAAATTAATTTCTCTAATTCATGCTAGAGCAGCCCGCACTTGAGGAGCAGCAAGGACAGCTTTGCAGGTTACACCATGCTGTAGCGCCTGCCCCTTGGTAACAGCCACAGTTACGGGATAGTCATGTCCATGAAGAACAAAGCTGAACTGAGGACGGTCAAGGGACTTGCTTTGTATCTGCCTGCTAAAGAGCCACTCTGGCCGCTCCCTGAGCAAGGGCTCCTCTCCTCAGCCTCGGCTCCTGTGCCACCACCGCATGGATCCCCTCTCAGCACGACACCTGAAAAGCCAACTACGTACCAAGGTCGCAGAGCCAGAAAGGGGCTTTGCATGCTCAGCTTCATAAATATAATAATCCAGGGGTAAAAAGAAGTAGCCTGGGGCTGGCTCATTACACTGGCGGCTCACGATGTTGGGAAGGCACTTGCACCGACCATCCTTCGGTGAGCACCTAGGGTAAGAGTTGGTAAAGGGAGGACGTCAGAGTGCGGCATGGCTGGGTCCTCACAGCACGAGAGCAGCTCAGCTCCACCCTTGTTTCAACTTTGCTTCTTTTCTTCCATCGTCGGATTGCCTCCCCTATTAAACTTCTTCCTACCACCCACCCCCTCTGTTTCTGATGCTGGATTTATTCAATGCTACTTTTTCATTGCTTAGGAGACATGACATGCTTTGTCTTTCTCTGTCCGTTCCATACCTGAAGCACAGATCCTTTTGTTTCCTTAGCATCCGTTACTGTCTATTCCTGTATCCATTTCTTGTATCTGTTTCTATATCTATTACTGTATCTATCACTATTCTTGAGTATCTATCACCCAGTTTTGGAGGCAGGACATGAGATCAGAAGGACCTTTGATTTGATGCGATATGTTAGTTTTCATATACTTACACTTATTTAACACATCAGATGATTACTAGCTTTGATTTACCTGCTCACAAGGAGCTGCTCTACAGCATTGGACTATGTGCTCCTATGTCTGAAGTCTAACAGTGGTAGTGAACACCCCTGCCCAACAGACTTCTGGAGGAGCCCAACTGAAACCAAGCTTGCTTCTAAAATTATATATTTTGAATAGGAGCCAGTACATCAGAAAAATTTAAGATCTTTCTAGCTTTTAAAGTAGATGTAGGAAGCTAAGTTAAAAACGTCACCTCTAACTTACTTCTAATTTCTATTAATATTAGGGCCTCTGGTTCTCTCAAGCCATGCAGTTTATATTTTATATTAAACAAATCTTGGCTCAAGCTGATTCAAAGTTGGCTTCAAAGGAARAAGGTAAATCCCCTTATCACAAATAAACTTCCAAGATCCCAACCCGACTTTACACTGTTTGTATATGATGAAATTACATCTACAGTCTATTTTCCCATTTGTACTGAGACTCTATCAACCGAATTAGAAAATCTAGCCTAAGAGTTTATAAAAATTAAAACCAAGAAAGAACTTGAAGAACATCATTAACTTACAAGTTATTCTGGGATCCACCAATATCACAGTCACATGGAGAACAGCCATACAGGCTGTTGCCAAGACCCCAGTATCCTGCCTGGGACAAAAAGAAAGTGAAAGATTTTTTACGGCAAATATTTAAGTTTGTAAAGCACAACAGAACTTATTCCCCTGGATGAACGATGCTCTGGAGCACTACCATGCTGCTACCTGTGCTTGGCCATGGGAGATGATTGCTTCTCTTACCAGATTGCATGGGTGCCCAGCCACTGCAAGAAGAGCCAGATATTTACCCATTTGCGCAAGCAAGTTGCTCTGTAAACAGCAAAGATGGCCTGAGGACATGATTTTGCATTTCCTTTCCTTCCTGGGAGTGCTCCTCCTAGTACAATTTGATTACACAAACGTTTGCAAGCAGTAAAAAAGAACCAGATGTGTCAATGCAAAATGGGAGCATACAGCTRTAAAATTATTTTGAATTTTGACTAATTGTTTACTTTTCTGGCAATGAAAAGGTGGGAGATGGGAGAGGAGACTTCTAAAACCACATGCAGAAGTAATAACAAAAACCGAGCACGTACCATGCATTTTTCACAGCGTCGCCCCCTGGTGAACCGCTGGCAGAGGCACTCTCCGGAGGCAGGATCACAGATGGAGAAAGGCAAACTGCCGGAGGGATCACAGTTGCAGGCTGCAGGGAGAGAAACACGCGGTTACCTCTGCGGGCGCCAGTGACGGCAGCTGGACTGTCGTTTGCTTTAGATGTGGCACCAGCATGACAGGCAGTCTCCGTCCTCCGGACAGATGCTCTGCAGATGGACATGCCCTGGCACCCTGCAGTCCTCGGTCTGCCCTTGGGTGGGTGCACCCACCTTCCTCGGTGGGTACCCTCTCCAGGGGGAGCAGGGGCACTGGCAGGACTCTGGTGCGGTGGTTTGCCGTGTGCTGTGTGCTGATCCACACTGCACAGTCCTTGCATGTTGCCGAGTACCATGCTGTGGGCATAATGTGCTCACAAACCCACAGTGCGCCTGGGTAGGGGTGGGATGTGTTTTTCAGCAAGCCTCTCTCGGAGGACGGCTGGCTGGAAGCTCTCATGGCAAGGCAGCAGCTCCTGCCATCTCAACGCTGCACTGTGCAGTGCAGAGTCCAACTATCCTAACAGCCCGTCTGTGGCTTTTCATTCACCCTTATGCTGATTTTGATTCTAAAATTATTTTCATATGTTTTAAGCTCCCTTTTCAATTAAATTGCATATTTAGCAATGCTTCTATTAATAACAGCCTGATCCATTATAAAATACTATGTATTCTGCAAGTGATTTTGCATCTTTTCTGTCTCAGATGCTGTACCAGGTACATAATTTTAATTGACATTAAATTATAATAGGCAACTGGGTATTTTGTGAAGCAGGTAGTATCTGTGCATTAGTGTGTGCATCTGTGCATTCAACTACCTCCATCTCTTAAAAGGGCTTTGGAAAGAAGAACAAAAGAGGTGGTTTACGTACGCTGGCAGCCCAGAGGGTCACTGCTGCTCAGCCCGTAGTAGTTCGCCCTGCACTTGTCACAGCGGACACCCTCCACGTTCTCCTTGCAAGGGCACTGGCCTGCGACTGTTCCCAGAGCAGGATCTGTGCGGCTCTCGCACACGCCGTTGTGCAACGTACCTTCTGGGTCACAGTTGCAGGCTACAGGCATGGTCAAGGAGACATATGAAAAAAGCACATTTAGATGTAAGCATGAAAATGCAATTACAGAGCTGCAAGTAGGCACAAATTCAGGATTCTTGTAAAGATTAGAGAAGTTCATCCATGCTCGCTGTGTTGGATGCTTTACAGTTAATGCACAGTTGCTGTTAAGAAATATTATGAGAGTGTTTCCAAGATCTACTTTTTCTCTGGAGGAGAGTTACAGTCTTCACTTTAGTAGAAATATACCCTTTGCTTTGGGTAGAAACAGGCGTTACTCATCCACTCCCTACCCTCTCTAGAGTACCTGGAGAGGAGAGGGCCCTATAACCATAAAGTATAACTTTTGGGGATGCTCTCATGAAAGCTGTAGGGTTGCAGAGGGGTACCAAGTGTGAGCCACCTCCCCAGAGCTGGTCTGATTTCGCCATAGCTGAATTATTTACTGAAAGCAATGGATTCAGCAGGGGACACTGCCTTCATGACGCATCCCATTTTTGCCTAAGGCACCACCCATTTCTCACAGCAGAGCTGACATCTACCACACTGCTTCCCTGGGTAATCTCCACTTGGCTCCTTAAGGACTTGTCATGCCAACCAATTACTACAATTAAATTATACTCAGAGCATTTTTCCCATCCTATGTTAATAGTGAATTTAGATCATCTTTCAGAAGAAGGGCTTTCATGCCTGAAAGCTTATTTTTCTTATATATGGCAGGTATCTGGCAAAAGTTATTGCTCCTCCCATCATTTTGCACCTCTCCTGTAATCCCTGACTATCACAGAAACAACAGCATTATTACTATTCATATTTATATTGATGTTGTTCAAGAAGGATGATAGCCTTGCTGGATTTCAAAGCTCAGTTCAGCAACAAGTTGGAACATGCAGCCCTTTTCACAATGCTGGTTCAAGGATGTTGTCATGCAGCTACTTTATAAGGTAGTTTGGATATTATAGGTTTGGTAACATTTTTACAACCCTATGAACACTTAAGCATGGGGATGCCACAGGGCTCAGAGCAAAGAGAACCAGAACCACCCTGTTTTGAGTCATTCTTACAGAAGCTAAAGAAGCAAAGCTTACGGAGGCATGCGTGAGGGTCCGAGATGACTTTGAGTGGATCCCGGTAAAAGAAACGTTTGCACTGGTCACAGTGTTGCCCTGTGGTGTTGTCCTGACAGTCCTCACAAACACCACCGCTGACCCCACCACTGGCCTGGTACACAGCCATGTCAAAGCGGCATTTGCCAGAGTGGCCATTGCAGTTACACCCTGAAACCAAAAAAAACAGTGGGGTATTTCGCACCACGATTCCTATTATTGTGGTCTTCCCACCATTGCTGTGTACTGTTAACACGGGGTTACTTGTTACTCATATGATTTCAGTGCCCCAGCAAGATCATATGCTCCCAGGCCTTGTGCTTTACAGCTGGGGGGAAGCATTGGAGACTCACGATGGAACTGGGCCCTACACTTGGAAAAGTACCCAAGCAGGTGAGTGTGCCTGATATGCAGTGGGGAACACTGCTCCACTGAAGAAAGATCTAGCTGAATATTTGTTACAGATCCTAATATATTATTCTTGTATATCCTACATTACTCATTATTGTGGAAATAAATAATTTAGCCTTGTCTAAATTCTTCTTTCATTCACAAGAAAGACCCTATGCAAAGCAATGAATGACCTTTTTTGCATTAGTTGCTTTTTCCTCTCTTTATTGTTTTTTTATCTTTATGAAAAATAAGAACATGAAACAGCTCTCCTTCTTGTAGTGCAACACAGCACTGATGGATACAGGAATCCATCTATTTCTCTAGATGAGGCATGGAAAAGTCTCCCTCCCAGAAACCCGGCCATCCCATTACGGATTGCGCCGGGATTGTGCTACACCCACCCCCCAGGTATTGAAAAGGAAAAGAATATGTTTGAGTTACGTTTGCAAGCATTATCTTGTGCCCCTTCAGCTGGCCTCCAGGGAGCATCATTGTAGAAATCTTTACATCTTTCACAGGACAAACCTTCCGTGTTATGGTGGCAGATACATCTCCCGTGGACCTGCAACGTGGTGAGAACAGAGAGGAGGTGAGGTGACATGAGAGGAGAGGAGAGGAGAAGAGAGGAGATATCTGCTCAAGGTATGCCAGCAAGATCAGGAAAATTCAAAGCTCTTTGGCTCCCTCAGCTGACATAATTCTCAGTTATTTGAGTAAAAGGTCTGGAGAATACCCGCAAACTTTAACCAAATAGTTTTAAAGCCACCGAACAACATTAAGGGAAAAAATACTTCTAGAGATACCAAAGGAGACTTCAACTTTTTGAATTCTATCTCTCTCTCCCTACATGTCTCTATATTGAGATACATATTTTCCAGGAGAAAAAACCTTTTGTTCCCAGAAGGAAAGAATTTGCAATCATGTTCCTGGATTTTTTAATAATCCATTTTTCATGGGTTAGCTTTGCATTATCAGCTATTCTTTGTGCCAGTGCCTCCTCTCCTGCTGCAGAGCCCCCAAGCCCAGCTGGAATGTGGAATGCACCCAACAAGTGGCCATTCAAGTCCGCACACACCACAGGCTACTTACTGCATTATATTTGCACCATTACAGCTCTGGTATTTTGCTGCTATTTTCAACATGCCTTGTCCCAGTTGCTTTTGAAACACTGTACTAGTGCCAACAGAGACAGCTTCTGAGCAATCCAGCCCAGGGTTTTAAAGGAAGAAGATGTATTGAAACATTTTACAACTTGGAGTTGCAAATGGTCAATCCAATGGTCATCAGAGAACTTCCTTCCTCTCCCTCCCTCCATCGCCTTCCTTCCCCCAAAATACCAGGTAGGGACTGCCCTTGATGGAGACAGCATTAACGACGCACCATCCCAGACTGATGGAAAACATCTCCCCGCAGATTCTGCACGGGATCACACTGGCTGGCGTGGCCATTGCAAAAGCAGCTGCCCCGCACAACCATCTCATAGACAGCATAGTAGTACTTCTCGAGGGGATCACTGTGCCTTCTTCCAAGCAGAGCATCCCCAAGGGTGTGGAGTTTAGTAAAATTGATCCTTAGGTTTGTCAACGTAATGAGCTCTGGAAGGAAAGAAGAGAAATCAAAAGTCCAAGTTCACTCAAAGATGAACAGTATGAAAACTTCAGCTTGGATCAGTCATCCAAGAATTCCCCCATACTGAATAAATAGTGAAAATGATCTGATATTGGCCGAGACCAGTAACCCATACAGTGCCAGGGCACGGACCCACTCCTGGTACACAGCTGCGTAAGCATTAGTACCCTCCTTGGTATGGCTCTGGCTGGGGCCAACCTGTATTTTCCCAGTCAATGTCTTCATGGGTTCATGTACAGCTCTGGGACTGCTCCCAAGAGGCAGCGTGGACTGGACCACCTGATCGCAGAAGGAAAGATAGTTCAGCTGCATGCATGAGCTCTGCAGAGCTGTGCTGTTTGCCCTCAGGGCTAGAGAACAAGATTGGCCCATTTTATTTATTAATAATAATTAATAATTATTAAGAATTACTAATATTAATTATTAATTTAATAATTTATTAATTAGATGTCTCCCTACAATCTTTTGGTACCTAATCTTCAACATCATTGACTTACACCAGCTGAGCTTTTCACCCTTTCAGTGTACAAAACAAGCAACACCAGCAAAGTATCCCTGGAGAAAACCTGTACTGTCCATACCTTGGATATATGGCACATACGGATTTTGTATTTCAAAGCTGGGATCCAAAGCCTTTAAAACAACCTGCAAAACAAATTAATACAGCTCTATAGATGACTGAAGCTATTCTTTTTGGATATAAAGTCTGTTACCTGAGACCCATTAGTTACTAATGCCACTTTACTGATCCCATAAAAGAAAAAAACAAGGCTGTAGCCCTGATTCAGCAAGTGCTCTCACCGTTTCAACCTGGCCTTGGCTGAGCAAGGCAAAAAGAACTTTTGGTGGATTGATGTATCAGGAGGAAGGAAAAACAGTGTCCTAGAGTGATGTAGAGATGGGACCAGCACCTACCAAAGGGATCAAAGGACAGGCCCCTGCCTTTAGTGGTAGAGACTGATGGAGAGTCAAGATCCCTTATGAGGGGGACTTCCATGTGAATTTGGAAAGCAGGAAAGAGCAGTAGAAGGTTTTGTACAAGTTGTTTTATGAGTTCATCTGGATGTGAAACTGAGGGTAAAGTGCAGTGTTTGTCTTTCCCTCTTACTTCAGTAAAGTCAATAGCACTTCATGTCTCAGAACCTGTGTAAGTGGATCTGATGGATACAGACAAGAGACCCTCAGCTCCAGAAAAATAGCCACATATGATCTGAACTCATACAAACACAGACACTTGGCAATACCTCGCCTTCAGTGGAGGGCTCGATGTCTGAATATCTTGAATCACAAATGATGTCTCCAACACTTTTTGCTGGACCGGAAGAGATGTCAGGAAAAGAAGCTGCACAGTCCTGTGCAAAATATCTAAATGCTTTCCAGGTCTGACCAAAGTCGGTGGAGCGCTCAACCAGCATTGCTGCAGGCCGAAATGTCTGCAAGAAACATTATTTCAAGAATTCCTTAACCAGGTGTTGATAGGACATCTCAGGAGTTGTTCTATTGACATTCCTGTTTGGGGGATGCCAACAGCTGCCAATTAAAATTCTGTGTTTGAGAGCTTGCAGGCTCCCTACAGGGCTACTGTGCTTGTTACATGATTCTCTGAAAAAGCCAGATTCCTCATCTGAGCCCTCTCAGCAAAAGGGAAGGGCAACCTTCCACACAGATATAAGATTACTTTCTAAGTAAGGAAGTTTACCATAACAATGTAGGAATTTTGTAGAAAAAAATTGTAACCATCTGGATCATAATGGATATGCGTGAGAAGACTGAACTAAACTTCAAAGAGCAACCTTAGTTCAGAAATGTCCTAGATTTTTTGGGCTTAATTTTGCAATTTAATTTTTTTTTCAGCTTTAATTCTCAGATTTCTAGAAAATAGGACCAGAAGGCACATGAATAGGAAGCTATTCAGTCTATCCTCCTCCCCTAAGGCAGGATCAACTATAACTTAACCATACTTGACAGGTGTTTATCTAACCTGTTCTTACAAACCTCTAAAGATGGAGCTTTCACTGCCTCTCTAAGCAATTTATTCCTGTGGTTAAGTAATTAGTGTATAACATTACATAAAAGCTCTGGTAAAAGATGTACCTTAAAAGTCAGGATAAGATGGCTGAACTGGAATAAAGTTTCTAGGTTCAATCTAATGCTGACATGGTCTACGCCTGAAAAGAGAATGAAAATGAAGTGAAGAGCACAATGCACACATTGGAGGGGTTGCTGAGACAGTTTTCCCGTGGGGAATTTAAAGATGCCTTTTCCAGCACAGCAGCTAGGCTCTTTAGGGCATTCCCTGTGCACAAACCTGGCATGCGGCTGGATCGCTCTTTCAGGGGCAATGCAATGCGCTGCCTTTCTGGCACTGGCACCGGCAACGCTGCATGTCACTGAGACTGCAGGAGATGGTTAAAGGTCCTGTTCAGACCATTCAGACTGTAAGCGATGGTGATGGTAAGGTTCTGGGATTACATCTTCCTGTATCCAGTAAGATTTTTTAAAAATCTATCCAAATAGTTTGCGTATTTCTAAGAAAAAAAAAAAAATATGGGGTTTTCTTCATGCTAAGCAGATCTGATAAACTCTTCTATACTGCCAGACCTGAAATTTGTCATGAGCCGAGTTATCGCACCAGGCATCTTCCAAAATTGCAACAAGTATGGAAAAACCCCCACAATTCACACATTCTCTGTAGAGAGTTGCAGGAGCTCAGTTGATATCCCCATTGTTCACATCTGCATGCAGCATCCCAGGGCTCCTGCTGACCAGGCTGTGCATGAGGCCTCATCCCAGAAGAAAGATGGCAAGAGCAAGAGATCCTCTCACAGCTGGCCCACAGCTTTATTGACATTGATGTCCAAAACTGGTGACAGTTCCTTGCCAAACTCCATGAAAAAACAAGGCTTATGAATTTTAGTTGGATACCCAAAATAGGGTAACGTATTATCTTAATTTTTCTATGCCTTAATTTCCAACCAGTCAAATATTTTTTACATATTCACTATATGTCAAATAAAGTAGAGTAGATGCTATTCCTCCTGTCATGCCTTCACAGAGAAGCTGTAAGGCTATATAAATCGATATCAGTGAAGAACTACTACAGAGAGGCTTGCGACAAAATTAACATGTGGCAATAAGGGTGTTGATAGCTAGGCTTCATTTAATTATTTCCTAAAGTATTCATGCTTTATACTGCAAGCACTATTTTTTTTAAATGGATATTTGTGTTTTACACACTCTGTCATTAAACATCTGTAGGCAAATGTACCTTTTGCCACAAATCACATTTCCCTGAAAAGCAGACAGCCTGTGAAAAATGCATGGCCATTGTGTATAACACAGCACTGTCGCGGGTCCTCTGGCCAGCTCTTGGAGACACTGTGCTTAAAATTTGTCTGTAGAAAAACAGCATTTCTGAAATCCTATGTTGTTACACACAAATAGGTTTAAATCACTCAGTATTACTGAATCAAAGAATGGATGCAGTTTTGTCTCATCTCTTCATGAAGGCAACGTGATGAATCCCAATTACATAAATAAATCTCACAGTAACATTTTGCAAGTAATATTTTCTCAAAGAAACTTACCATTTTCTGACTGCCACCACTTTTTTTTCCTATCGGGCTCAAAAGTTGTGATAACATTTTCAACCATGTGACTGTTGTGCTGCGTATAGGGATTATAAGGATTTCTGGAATCACAGAGAAAACACTTCTGTTCAGCCTAGAAAACAAAACGAGCAGGATAAAAGATGAATTTGGTCTCTTCTCTAAAGATCCAGTAGATGTACACGTATTTATGCCATTGCAAGATTGGAGCCTGTCATGTTGCTTTGGGTGCCTGTGCTTTTAATCACTCAGGCTTTCATATATAAGGGACAAGCCCAAGAAAATCATCATATGCACAAACCATGCATATAGTAAATGTTGGCCTCGGTTTGCCCAGGTACTCTATCAACAATACACTTTTTCAGTTGTGGAAAAGGGATCTCAGTAAGAGCAAAGAAACAAGTTTGTCAAGGTGTTGATTCTGGGTTCAGCTGCCAGAGGGTTTGTTTTGCAAGAGTTTCTCAGGAGAAAATTATTTTTTAAAAGTTGAGCTTTTATTCATGTCTCATAAAGGCTATAGAAACTTTCAGCCAGAGCCGGCAGTGAGGAGGCAGAGCGGATACAAGGGCGGACTGGATCTTTCAAGATCTGAAGAAGCCTTGAAGAGGAACATTCATTAAATCATCTATACATTTTTTTCCTCTCTCTTTTGCACATTTTCTGGCAGCTTGGAGACCCAGCCAGGAGCAGCAGACAGGTGCTGTTGTACAAATGGAAGGAGAGGCTGGATCCAGCTACAATGTAAGTAGGTGGTCTGGGCTGAC
This sequence comes from Phoebastria nigripes, assembly GCA_035582835.1. Lineage (NCBI taxonomy): Eukaryota > Metazoa > Chordata > Aves > Procellariiformes > Diomedeidae > Phoebastria > Phoebastria nigripes. Next base: position 213,554 of record JAYKAV010003060.1, read on the forward strand.
ACCACACCCCGACCACTGTCAGTGCCTTTTGTAGGCATAGGGAAACCGGAAAAGTTTAAAAACGATGCAAAGGAGGAAAATCAGGACATCAATAGGATGAAAGGGTCTTGTTTGAAAACGTAACAAGCAGAAGAGGAAGGTGGCAATGATTAGCCAATATCTCAGTGCTGAATGAGAGGCTTTTGTCTGCAAAAGGGCTTTGAAGGCGAGGGCAAGGAGCTCCTATTTAAGGTGATAAGAGGGGGATTGAGTGGGAGAGGTAAGGAGAGGTGACAAGGTTAACATGCTGGGCTGGGAGATGACCTGTGCTGAGCCATGCGGACAAGCCCAAGCAGCATGCGATCGCAGCCGGCAGTGCCATGGGGAAGCGAATGGCAGTGGCTGTGCCGGGGGATGCCCAGCGTGGGCAGGGGCGGCTGTGCTACGCAGACAGACTCTGAGAGATTTGGGCAGAGCCTGAGTGCGAGGACTCAGGGATAAGCCAAAGCGGAAGGTGACGGCCAAGCCGTGTGCCTGGCTGGCAGGGACGCTAGCAGGGAGAAGGGGGATGACACAGCACCCCAGAGGGAGCTGAAGGAGGAGGCACAGATTCGGTGCCCTTGGCTGGGAGGCTGGCAGAGATGCTGCTGAGAACAAAAAGTGGAAGCCAATGGCAGGAGCTGGGCTGGAAATGACCCAGAAGGGGAAGGGCAGAAAGGCACCTTGCTGGCACGCTCAGGATCTACGGAGAAGTATTAGGAATGGTTTGGACATCTTTGTATTATGAAATCACCTGGGAATTATTCACATTTAAATAAACAAAGAGATATAGATTTACAGGTATGGTATAATTCATGTGTTTTAAACATTATGATAAATATAGATTATATTCAGTCATTCTATACCACACTTGACAAACGTACAAATGTACAATTTAGAAGACGAGACAGAAATACAAAAAATACTCTGTCATCTCATTTCACAAAGCTCTGTTAAGGAGAGCTCGGGTTATCAAAGCATTTGGCAGGACTGTGCACACCCACCCTCTGGTTTATATAGACACATACAATATGACACTCAGTCAACTTATGTTTAAGGTTGCTCCATAAAAATCTTTTTGTGCCCCAAAGGACAAGCACGTGCATTTTGACGTAAGGCAAGTCTGGCAGATCCCATTTGCCTCTGAAGTGTGCAGCTTTATACTCTCCTCAGTACTGAGTCCTCTTTCTTTTCCTTTCAAAACATGTGTAATTAGTAAATCAAATCATAGGGCTAAAAACCACTTAACCTACATTTAGAAACAATAAGACACATTAAAGACTGAAAATGATTTGCAGTGCTTCTTTTCAAACACAAAGCAGTTGAACTCTGATTTTTTTTCAATCTGAGTTTTCAATAAGACATCCCAACCGAGTCCTGGCTCTTGGCAGCTTGCCACGTTGACTAACACAAACTTTCACAGGTAAGGTTTGCTCTGGTCATGATGCCTGACACGGGTCATCAGGAGGGGAAGTGGGGGAGGAAGCACTTGGCTTTGCAAGATGCAAAGCTTCCTGGCCTGCCTCCAGCAAAGCATTCAAGAATGTGCTGGTGAGAAAGAGAATCGAGTTGAGTGGGACTTTCTGATATACCTTAGGCGACACACACATTTAAGGGGAGCTGGTACAGCAGATCACATTGCCAGAGCATAAGCCTCTAGCTCTCAAGCCCTGCAAAGCAGCAGAATTTGTAGCTCTCATCCTCTTCAGGAGACAGTCACCAAGGGTCAAGATACGTTGAAGCAGCATTAAATCACAGGGATTATTGTGGAACAGCTGTTCCTTTTCATGAGTCTGTATTTACATAATTCAAAGGATAAGTACAGGCAAGTGAAAATATTAATTTTTTATTGCTCTTTGATCTCCTCTTAAAAAGAGAAAAAAAAGGCAGTCATCCAGCTAAGGGCCAGAAAGACGATGTCTCTGAGATGGCTCTTTGCTCCCATCTACCAAGCAGTGCCAAGACTCAGAGCACAGCCAATGAGTTAGTGCCCAGGATCCACTTGTTCAAACAACGTGGGGAAAACCAGAAAAGGGTGAAGAGCAGCTCACAGGCTCTTTTGGAAGAGGAAAGAGACATTTTGCAGAAAACTGTAGTTGCAATGAGTAACTTGGAGCAGTGCTTGGTGCCATCTCAGTATGGCAGAGCTTTGCACTGTAAATGTGTCACAGTGTTTTGCCAGAAGGTCATAAACTGTAATTATTTACAAATGCTTATAATTTAAGCTGTTTTATTAACTTCCTCTTCAGCCTACAGCTGGTATTTAGTGAAAATATTTCTATTTGTGACAATTTATTAGCTCAGTGGGGCCAAGTCCTCCAGGACATGCAACAGGGGAATTCCTGTTTCTGCCTGCCCGTGGCTCCTGCATACCTGCTGGTCCCCCATGGCCCCCATTGCTGCTGCCAGCGAGCAAGAGGGATACCTCTGATCACCCACGTTTCGGATCTGCCCACCCACCCACACGGCTAAAGACTGGACTACACCATTAGGTTTTCCCTCTGCCAGAGATGGCTTTCTGCTTTTATCAACATTGGTCTAATTTCAGATCAAAAGACATGTGTGAATCACTTAACAGGCTGCCTCAGGTCTCAACACTGTATGGGACATGTCCTCCAGCAAAGGCCCATCGAGGCAGTGCCTACAGCCTGCAGGACCGCACTCCTCCTGCTAAGCACTCACGCACATGCAAACTGTGGTCTTCACCTCTGAGGCATGAGTGGGAAAAGGACCCGCAGAGCAAAGCTCCTTCAGAAACCCCTGTGCTCATTTGCATCTCATGGATGTTTCTTCCTCTTGAGAAGCTATACATCACTGTGGAGGCTGTTTGCTGCCAAACTCTCCATATGTGCTGCTATAAGGCATAGCCTTCCACCAGGCTTATGCCATGCTGTCTGATGCTTTTTCAGACAACTTCAGTAGAAACTTCCTAGTCTGGGCAATTTCCTTTTACAGATGAGAATATTGTTAGTAAGCAGAGTTCAGTTTATTAAAAAAGAAAGAGCAAACCAACCTCTAGGTAGCCTATAATGCAGTACTTCTGAGGGCCATTCATTCCACAGGTTGACGAGGCTGTTAATTGCTTGCTGCGACCCAGGAGGAGGTCCCCAACAGCCGGGTGGCAGGACCCAGCATCACAGTCATCCTGTGCATGCTGGAGTCTTATCAGCGCTGAGCACAAAAGAAGATCAAAGAGAGATGAAATTGTTTTGTATACCCAGCAGTATTCTCCAGAGAAAATCAGTTACATCCTAACATCAGCAGAAAACGAAATTATCCTTTGCCTGTACTCCTTTTGTCCTTAATAATATTGTTTGGTAGAATCTTGAAGAGATTTGGTAACGAACACACCTGCTGCAATATCATTATAAAAAATATAGCTAGCATGTTGCAAATCTATGCTAAAACTTAAATACTCAGCACATTATTGTGCAGCAAACATGCCAATCATCTGCTACGAGCAATAATTTATTATGCTTCCTACCCTGGCATACCCATAGCCAGCACTCCTGCAACAGAATCACAGGCATTTCAATTGACTCTGTGAGCAGAGCCAGATCTGGATTAATTCTGCTGATTTCTGCTGATTTCCAAGTGATAATGGTGGAACTGAGACGAGGATTGACATCAGGGGTCCCTCAGATTTTCTGATGATTTGCAATGAACCTCCTGGTCCGGTCCCACAACCCTCCATTCAGACCCCATGGATCATGGGGTCATTAATAATTAAACAGAATAATTCTGAATTCTCTAAATAATTGCAGGATCTTTTGGTTTATTTTGCCTGAAACAACTTTAAATATTTTCCCCATTATGTTAAGACTTCCCTTACAGGGCTTGTCCTTTTAAACAAGTTCTATCCTGAAACCCTGAACAGGAATGGGTACCTTTGAGGCTTTATCTGTTCAGCTTTACTTGGCTCAACTTGTCATAAAAAGTGCAGTTAAAAAAAATAAAATCAATACATGAAGATCCCACAGAACACCAGAAGCAGTAATGCAATTACAGCAGTAAATATACAGTATTTTACAGCCAGGTTTCAGTCTATGGCTCAGGCTATACTTCAGATGATGAGTGAAGCTTGACTCTTCAGGTAAAAAGCCATGCATATGTTTGGTTAGCCTGTCCTTCTTCATTTATCCAGATCCACGATATTAGCTGTCAGTAGATAATGATTGCCCCTTCCAGAACCTTTCAGACTCAATAACATCAGTTACTCAATTACTCAATTAGCTTTTCTTTGTATTTAAAGGTTTCATATCACTCGTAGCTCTGAGGCAGGAGAGTGGGGAATAAGGACTCACTGTCATGTGTGTCTTAATAGCATACATAAAAGAAGCACTCTAACAAAATATTGGAAAGATGTGTAAATCACATGGTAATATTTCAAAATTGGCCTGAGTAACTGTAACATCTGTACTTACTGAGGTGTAACAGGATGGCCAGCCCCAGCCTCATGCCTCCCCGTGAAACGCAAACTGGTGCCACTGCAAGAGAAGAACTGGTGGGTCACCCCATGCTCTGCCTCACCAAGGCACCCCTTGCGTGTAGGCTTACTCAGAGCTAGCCTTCAGTAAAGTGACAGAGCCATAATAAAAATATAAAGGTTAAAAGGAAACCCTGGCTTTGATTTTGTTTTAGCAATAATTTCTCCTGACAATTTTCAGCACTGAAATCGGGATGAAAGCAGAGGGATGCCTCACAAGTGCTTTCGGAGAAGACCATAAAAACATATCCACACTTAATCTAAAGTAAAAACAAAATGCTACCAGGAAAAATATTGTAGTATTTGAATATAAGCTATTTAATCCTAACTAAATTCAGCAGGGCTGTTTGCAGAGATCTAACTCCTCTGGAGGTTCATGTTTCTTGCCTTGACTTAAAACAAAGACTGAGGTCCTAATGAAGACACCACTGAGAAATGCCTGAAGTCAGGTGCTATGAATTTTGGCAGAGACAAGATTATAACCGTATCTTTAAGTGCAGTGAGGAAAAACAGGTAATGTCAGTATCAATGCAAAAGGCTCGTACAGGGGAACCTCAGTGTGAACCCAAGGGAGGTTCATTGTGGCATTTACTTCACACCCTTCCTCTTCCTACTCACCTGGAGGAAAATAAGACTTGCCAACAAAAAACCTCTGTTGGAAAAACAGAAGGCAGCCATGGGTATAAAAGACAACCCAGCATCCTGCCACCAAGTAGAGCTCCCAAACCGCAGCCTGCCCCCCATCTTAGCGCCTTCCACCTCTTTCTCCATCTGTAGGCACCAGCGAGCCCTGATGCAGCTCCAGCTGCTGGGGCAACCCCACGTGAGTGTGCCCAAAGTGCCGCTTCCCGGCTCCATTCTTGTTCCTCACCCTCACACAGCCGTCGCTGTGCTGAATGAGCTAAGATGAAATACCCCCCCCAGAGTAGGGGGAATAAAGCAAAGGCATTCAAAGTATTTCAGATGTTACAGGCTACACGTAGGCTTGGTTCACGTGGCTCTATACAGCACATGACACAACAGCCATACCTACATGGCTATTTCAGCAACCATAGGTAGGGAAAGCTATCAAGGGCCACCAGCACTTTGTGCTGCTTCAGCTCCTCTCACCTGCCACGACCGCAGAGAGCCTGGCATGTGACGGTGAGATGATGCTGGAGAGCATCTGTGCAGCTGTGCCTGGCTCCCTGGCTACAGAGAGCTGGCAGCAGAGCCAGTGCCTGAGGCAAAACCAAGCAAACATCTTCCTGCTGAGTTGGACTTTAAATTTTATACTCTGTCAGAATGATGGACAGACTCAGAGATGACTTAAACTGCGACAGCACTGCAGTGAAGTATAGGTATCCACGGTAAGAGTGATCTTGGAAGTTATACATCCCAGTCCCTACCCTGTCTAACACCGTGACRTTCAATACCAGTGATCCTCTTTAAACGTGACTCACTTTAACAGAGAAACAAGGACCAGCAAAACCCCAACATACTTTAGTTCCATGCTTAGCAAGAAAATTAAATACTGAAGAGGTCTTACCTGGGTTTCAGACAGTCAAGTGTTTCAGCTGGAAATGAGCACAGCCGACTGAGGGAAGCAAGCAAAGGCATACCTGTGCGCTTCAGCTGGAGAAGACAGAGTGTCCCCCGAGGCACCGAGGTGTAGGTGAGAATGAGACCCAGCCTGCAACCTGCCAAAGGCTTGATTTGTGAACTCTTGCTGCCGGAGCTTCTGGCATCAGCAAATATGTGCAGTGAAAGAAAATTGTGACAGGTTAAGTTCACGGCAGAAAAAGTTCATGCAACTGAAAAGAGAAGGCTGGGATTCTTAAAGTGCTGGCAAACAACTCTTTAATTGTTGTTTAATTAAACAACAGTTCAGTTGGTCCAGTTTGCAACCAAACATCAAAGTCTTTACAGCTACTTAACATGAGAAGTCTAGTGGCACTGGTTTATCTGAACATGGGCTAGAAAGGATGACTCCTCACGGTAGGGGTGCAAACGGTCTGGAAGGGCTGATTTTGGGTTTTGAGATGACTGTAAACATGCCTACCTGAAAGCTGTGATCGCACCCGTGTGGACCTATCGAGCCAGCTTCAGATTAGCTCAAGCTCTGGATCACTGCTGTGAGCACTAGGGTTTTTTCAATTTAAAGCTAAAGACAACATGGCAACTTGAGTCACAGCTTTGCATTTCAGCACAAGCTATGCCTGTAACTGCCCACAGTGGCAAGCACGGGGCAGGGTGGTGTGCGGCGTACAGCGCGCTCGCAGGAAACGCAGTGACGGAGCAGGTCCCATATGGCATTCACCAGCTCATGCACAGAACTGGTCACTGTGGTTTTGGTGTCTTTGTTGAAACCTGTGGCACTTTGATTCCAGTTTTCAGAATGGCAGGTTGTCTTGGCTACACATTTTTAGTTGTGATGTATTTGTTATCAGTTATCCTCTGACCGCTTGTAAGGCTTAATTCATGATTGTCTGTAAAGTATCATCACATCCTCAAACAGAAGGTTTTCTGTAAGTGCAAAATAGGTTTTATAAACTAATCATTGCTTTTCTTTTGGTAGTTCCTATTCTTTCAGAAAAAAAAAAAAAAAGATACATGTTCTTTAATCCTATTGCAATGCTCAGTACTAAGTGTCCTCTGCCATTAATATGATTGTTCACTCTAGCAGAAATAATTCATACACTTAAATTTTTTGAAATAATTTTCCTCAAGTGCATGTGGAAATTACTTGTGGGAGACTTTTTTCAGGCTAATTTAATCTGCATTTGGTTTGTATCCATGCATGGTTAATTATTGTACAGATGGTTTATATTTAGCGGGTTTCAATATTAAGAAACAATAGACTAAATGATATATTAAGATATTAATTTTACTTTTTACGTGTAAGCAGTATGTCAAGTGGTCTCTGAAAGACTGACATATAAATGAAGAAAGTATTATTATGATGCTAGTAAATTATAGAATGGTTGATGTTTTATTAACACATTTGGTAGAGAATTCAGATTTTGTTACAGAGAAGTTATGTGAGAAGTAAATATCAAGGAAGATTTATTTGCAGAATATAGCCGGTCCTGTGTTTTGATTTATGTAGGACCCCAAGAAAGAAGGAGGTTTTAAACCGCTTGAGGCAGGGATTAACAAACTTCTTTCTTGCTTCTTTAATCTCTCCACTGGTAAAGGATCTGGATTTCTAATGCATCACTCGTCTCATGCTGGCTGGAGGGTGGATAGCATTGGTGCGTGATTTTTCAAGTCATCACAGGTCCTACGGTTGTCATTTCTTAGGCCCAAGGCATATCCGTAATACACACAAAGGACAGGAATTGCTAGCACTTCGGCACATATTCCCTTCACAGACACCAACCAGCAGTGAGGGAGAAGCCAGGAGTAAAGGCCCCAGCCATGCTTCAGAGCCTGGCCCCGGGACGCCGGCTGATGGGCAGTTGGCACCAACCCGTACAGATACGCATTTTCCTCTGATGGACATGCTGAATAAAAATGTCTCTTTGGGTATATGGATTTTTTCCCCTGTAATGAAAATGTGAAAAACATCAGAAAAAAAAAAAAAAAATCTGGTTTTCTTTAAAGTTTCAATAAGAAATAAAATTATTTGAGCCTGGGATTATTCTTGCCTTGTGAAAAGTAAGTATTTAATCTAAACAAATCAGCTGGGCTTCCTTTAGAGTCAATGGAGAAAGACAGGGATCCCTACTGGGTCCATCCTACCACCTTCTTCAGATACTTACCTTAAAGGGATAAATCCCCCTTTGGAGGTATCTGCTGCTTTCCTTTGGTTATGGGCAGCTCAGTTCCCTACCTTAGGACAGATGCCTGTATTTTAAGCAACTAAAGTGTACTGAGATGAATCCCATCCATAAAGAACTGGCCAAAATCGTAAATGAAATCTAATGGTCCAAAAAGCAAAACCATCTTGCTACATTTGTCTCTCTCCTCTTTTGTTTCTGCTCTCATTTCTTCAAGCGTATCTTATGCTTAAAGTGTAATTTCTCAAAGGCAAAGATTGTGCATTTTTTGGTTTTCTACACGTTGGGAGAATGTAACACTGAATAATAAAACCAGAATGAAGTATAAGCTTACAATAAAATAAGAGAAGTATTTTATTTGACAGATCTGATCAGGAGAGAGCTAAGGACAGCAGAAGAATGTACTGTGGAGCTCAGGGGCGAGGGGAGAGGGAGGACACCCCGTCCCCCAGCCTCTTTGCCTCCGCGTCCCACCAGCTGGCTGCTCCTCCATATCTTGCATCCTGGAGCCAACAGCTACTTTTAAAATTGTATTTAATAATTGTTTAAATGAGCTTTTCCACATTTCAAAAGGATGTGAAGTCTATTTACAGTTTATGAGAAACTTCTTCATTTTCTAACAGTCACAGCACCCTATGGTGCCCTTCACCTTTTGTGTGCAAGTCAGGTATTTGAAGTCTTTGGTTTTTTTCACCACAAACAAGAAATCCAGTTTCAACTTGAATACTATCTCCCTAGAAGGCACAGCGTTGCTGATTGTTGTAATCAACACTAAAGAGATAAAAGACAGAGGATGATGAACTGTATTGTTTTAAAATATCAGTGTGATTTTCAAAGTGGTATTCAAGACATATATATTCAAGATACAACGTTTCATGTTATTTCCTAAGGTCCTGACACTTCCAAGCTGGCAGTGCAACTGGCAGGATGAGAAGTCTGGCCCATACCTTGTTGCGATCTCATGTTAGTTTATTCAGAATCGGTGAGTTCACACAGTACAACTGGACAAAGCTGTTTCTAGGAACCTTCTCACATCAATAAACAAAAGTGCTTGAAATTTTTCACTTTTCATTGTTTATTGGCCTATTAATCAGAAATAATTACTCTCCCTAAATTCAAAAGAAAAATGGATTACTGTGCATGAAAACACAGCAGAGGTGACTAACATGCAAAAAAAAAAAGGAATATGCTCAGGAAGAAACAACTGAAGACACATATGAGGAAAAGGAAGCAAAAGAGCTTTTCCAACCTGTTGCAGCCTGTTCTAACGTGTTGCAGCCTGGTCTGCAGGGCTGCCTCTGGCCCCCTCTTCTTCCCTCCCAGCTGGACCTCCCGCCTGTTTCACCCTTTATCGAGCCTGGGGGCATCAACAAACCCTGTTACCAGTACCCAGCTCTGGCCACCATATCCAGACGCCATGGGACTACACCCATCGGTGACACACTGTATGGGATCAGAGACACAGCAGTATTGATGCCAGGGATGTCGACAAAGGATGAGGCTAGAGCACCAGCAGTGGGAGAACTGTTAGATCAGTACAGCTATATGGTGAAGCTGAACTCCTAGGTGCTCTGGATGCCCTCCCAAAGGGGCCCGTTCCCCTACCACAGACCCCGTGAATAGTCTTCCCAGCCCTGTGGCGGTAACCATGGTTCCTCAGGGCTTGAGATATGGCCCTGCTTTTTGTTTTGTACATTCTTAGGATAGCTACAGTAAGCTTTTAGATATATTTCTCTAGTGATGATTTATTATATCTGAATAATAAACCGCAAAATCCCAGGCATCCCCCTGATGAAGGCTGCCCTCCAGGTGGGAATGCAAAGTGAGGTCCAGCCCAGGGAGCCGCAAATAACTCTCCTTTCGTGTGCCCCCCTCTCTCCCTCCTCTTTTCTTGCACACAGCAGTGTTTCCGTAGCCATTTGGAGAATCTCTGTTGGCTCTGCTATAGATTTTGAGACACCAACAAAGACCCTGACTGGAGAAGTGCTTCACCGTGGAGTATTTGCTCCTACGGGTTGTTGTCACCCACAGCAGTCCAGGGCGTTCTGCTGTGTCCCTGGTGAACTTCCACAGGGGAACGAAGGGAAAGTACACCAAGGAAAGCAGATTTCCCCTCCCAAGCACACTCTCTGGCTTCCTGGCTTTATTTGGCCCCATTATGCCCACATACAAGTTTCCTCCATGATTCTGTCAGGAGGCTTTAACGGAAGTGCTGTAGGCTATATATAAAAACCCCAAAACTGCAGGAATTAACCATGCATGTTTCCTCTTCTAAAACAGGGTCTCCACTAAAAAGGGAGAGTTGTATCGGACTTGCAGGAGTTAAGAGAAGCTATATTTATATTGATGACTTTATCAGGAATAATCTAAAGTCTCTGTAAATAAGACAACTGGAAAAGATTCTTAAAAGCTAATATATGCTTTGCACGTCTCACTGTTTTAGCTACATGGAAGGTTTGCTTCTCAGAGAACTGGTGCTTGTTTCAAGCCATTCAAGGCAAGGTGCTTCACATTAGTCACAAAAAAATCGCCATTTTTAAAGACAATTTGATTAAAGATTTTTTGGAAGGACATTTGTTCAACTACTTTCTTCAAGAAAACAAAAACTGCAAAGTACACACAACACGGGCCAGAGGGTATGGTCCTTCCAACTCTGCCAACAAATTGACTCAGAAAGCAGACTCGGGCAGCACGAAGAGCAGTTGTTGAATTAGATTTACTTATATGCTTTTAAAGAGTCAATCATACTTTGTTTTAAAATATCAAGCCATATTTTGACAAACAAATAAAAGACCAAAGAAACCCCTTAGTAAACCAGGGATTAAAATTCTATTATAGCTTTAAAGTACAATTTGTATGAGGACAATATACACAGAGCTAGGATGATGGCAACAGTTTTTCACGTGACAGCCACTGCCCTGCAACATAAAATAACGAAGCTTCTCAGTGGAAAGCTTTTTCCACCACAGTATCTGTTAATAGGGTATAACAGTGCTCTTATTCAGCTAATGGTCTCTGTGCTGTTGAGAGTGCTAAGAAAAGATTGTCCTATTTTTATTCACCCAAATTTGTGGTAATGTTCTGTTTTAAATCCCTATTATTAGATTTGCCATACCTGTCAGCCTAAATTATCCTAAGTATTTTCCTCTAGGTTAAAGCAAATTCTTCTGCAAAGGTTAAATTGATGTTGTTTAGAAATTACTCTGGGCTCAGAAAATCTCTCTGGCCCCTGAGGAACCTTTGTGGCCTACTGGCTTAGAGACGTTTTGTTACCAATGCAGAAACCTTCCATACTGTAGTCTGTTTGGGAACTAAGGTGTATATTTGGGGTTTTTTTGTGGGGGGGGAATAAACAAAAATCAGAACCCAGGAGACCACAATTTAAAGAACAAACAAAGGGAAAACAGTCGATTCCACAAGCTCCAAAAAACCCTAGGAAGTTGAGACCATCAGGAGGAGAACCTGGCAGACAGCAGGATGACAGCTTCAGTTTGAGGAGAGAAAACAGTGGAGAGAAAAATGTGTCCACTGGAGGACAACGGCAGCGGCAGCAAGAGCATCCACTGCAGAGCCACCAAAGCCCGGTGGTTAGAGAGCTCCCATGGGAGCCACCAGCTTTGGTCTTCTGGTCGGAAGCACAAAGTGAAACCAGCTCTTCCACGGTCCTGGGGAGCATTCGAACTACTGGTCTCTGAAATTAAAGAAGTCTGGCCTCATAGTTTCTCCTTATTTTTTACAAGAACTGCAAATTTAAATATTATGTTTTAGATTGACCTGGAATAAAATAATTTTGGTTCATTTAGTTCATTTTGGTTAGTAAAAATGAGATGGACTGAAAATCACTTTTCTTTCTCATTGCTTTGTTGGCTGGAATAAATGGTTTCTTCCTCATATAGCTGGAAAACAAAAGTAGCACAAAATCACTAGAAATCTGAAAAAGTACGTTTAGACTGAAATGAATAAAGCTTCAGGAAGGTGCAGAAATAGAAAGGTCTGCATGGTGAAATAACTGGGAAATCTGACTTTTTCCATCTGTAGTCACCAATACCTGTGATATGCATGGTGTCTGGCTGTGCACCACAACAGCACTCTCACATGGCCCCTCTCCTGTGGTCACCCATGAGGTCCCTGGTTGCAGAAGACAGCAAGCACAGAGCAGACAGGCGTTAGATGAACCAGAGCTCAGTCAAAAGCCTCAACAGCTACACATACCTTCTTTTGCCTAACTTGGCAATATAAACAGCTAAACTGACATTTTGGAGATTCTCCATTTTCAGTCCCAAATGAAATTTAATACAAAGGCTTCTGGGGAGTATTTAAATCTATCAACATATACATGTTAATTACCTAAAAGTATGACAGAATGATGGCTGGCTGACTATCTGCTGTTTAATTTTATCTGTGTCTATTCTGTAACATCTGGAATCTGTACAAACACAGGAAGCATCACGCATAAGTCATGCATAAAATAAGTGAGGGGAATGATTAGATTTCATCATGGACCCTAACAATATAACCAAYGTAACAGTAGCACAGCAGTAACACTGCATGCTAGCAAGTTGGGAACTGGTGCATAGTTTTATATAATTTGCCCAGGATCAAGAATATATAACCTCTGCTTTATCTTTCTCTCAAATACTTAATTGTACCAGAYGGAAGAAAGCAGAAAAATTAATGTCTCCCTTCACTTTCCTGATCTCCCCCTGTCATACGGAAGGGGAGTGTTGTCATCGCCAGGCAGGAGCAGCTGGGTTCTATGGAAACCCAGCCAAGCACAGAAAATGCCAGCAACAATCCTGGAGAGAAGGAAACACCTCTTGCTTTCAAATGCTATTATTGAAGCAGTTGCTTTTTGGCAGAAAAAGGCAGGAAGCAATTGGTTTGCTTGCACATTGCCCATCCTTTCTCACCAGATAGTTTGTGACCATTACCCTGAGCTCCCTGCAGTGGAGTTAAGGGAGTAGGTGCCTATGAACACCGAGCCAGATGGCACTTCAGGCTCTCCACTGTATCTATACATAGAGTGGGCAAGGAAGATGGGGAGAGAGCTGGGCAGGGGATTACAGAGATGTTGGAAGCTGTAGCTGGAAATTGTGGCTTAGTCAGATGGACATGAAAGAAGTGGTGTGTGCTAGGAGTTCGGAAAAAAAGTATTGTCATGCAGGAACAGAGGCTGAAAAAAACCACAGCTGACCAGAGGCGTGGCTACAGGGTCTCCATTCACTGCGTGGGCAGGTCTGCGCAGAAATACAATGTCTTTTAGAAGAGTTGGGATGCATTGGACCTACTGGGCATGTTGAAGTGCTCACGTAAGAGTATCCTGACCCCTTCAGATTGCCTTGCAGAAGTGTCCTGAAAATTAATTGAAACCCTGGTGATTGCCAGATTACACTTAGACTAATTAAAGCTTAATTAACAGCTGTTATTTTTGCTAGGTTCAGCTCTCACCAATCATATTCAAATTGTTACAAAAAGCAACAGACATGGTAAAATAAAAAACAACAACATCAAAACATGGAGTTAATGTTCTTTATTATTAAAATCAAAACAATATTCTTATAAAGCAAAACCTTTCTAGCAATTTGCCAAGATTTCTTACAACCTGTTTGGCCTGGCAGAACATCAAGGGAATAATTTTCAAGAAAACTCTAAAAATTTATTTCTTATAGAGCCCAAACAATCAAATGTGCATACTTACCTACACAGATTTCACAATAAGTTTGGGGAACCTTGTTCTGCTGATTAAGCATCAACTTACATGCATGCTACTAGTATATTTGTAGCACCACAAGAGTCACAACAACTTGAAAAATTTTGATAAAATATTAGTAAGACTATGTCAAACTTGTTATTATTTATGAATATCCTAGTATCAACATCAGCTCACATTTGGCTTATCCAGACCTCTCCCAAATCCTGAAAAAGACTTTAGTGTCTTTTATGCAATTAACAAATAGCAATGCCTTTTCCTCTATCAAAGGCAAATCATTCATATCCCTCCACTATGCCAGCTAACACTGTTCTCAGCCAGGTAGCCCTGCAGAAGCCCAAATCCTTCCTACCATCCAGGTTTTTAAGACTAGCGATACTTTTCAAGACTAAGCTTTATGCTGGGACACAGCAAACTTGTACCAAAGGAGTAAAAAATTATGATTATTTGTTAATACAACTTCAAAGAAACTTTGAGAAACCTGTTTATTAATGGTCATGTGTTTTTTCAGGAAATCTGTGTTCCAAAGAATGGAAAACAGAACATTAAAATCAAAGAAATACTGAAGGTCACAATGTACGCTAGTGTAAGTGTCTTTGTCTCCTGATAGTTGCTGGCCTTGTGCTGAGTGTTTAGACAATTCAAGAAGCCATTATGCAAAAGGATTAGTGTTTTTATGTAACTTGATCAATTATCAAAATATTTCTGTTTTGTAATCATGATCTAACCACTAAAAACAGCCAAGTGGTGATAGATCAGGATTTATTATTAACCTGACATTTGTAATCTAGACAGGAATTCAGCTCAGCGACTGATGTTCCCTTCCTCCCCACACACACCATACAATCTATCAACAACATATAGCAAATCTCCGCTGAATGAAAGACACAACTTCGAATCGGTTATCTGTCTACACCAAACAATTTGAATTCTTGGGAAAAGGAAAAAAACCAACAAGATCACACAGTAACATTTTTAACTGCAGCTCTCACAGTACTTCACTCCAGTACACTACTTATCCCAGCTCCCCTGTGAGTGAAGTATGAGCCTCATGAAGCAGCTATATAAATTGCATTTTAAATGTTAGCTAAGTCACAAAAATATTCAAAAGAAGAAGTAGGATTAATTTATCTTGAAAAACATTTGTAGTAGTAAATAATTTTGGATTACGTATTAAAACAGCGGTGATTCCGTAGAACAAAGTTGTCCTATTTACACGATGAATTAACAGTAAACAGGATTGTTTCAGATAGCCTAAGTAGCTTTAACACATTTTTCCTTTCAGTGAACTGGACTGTTCTGCTTTTTGAGACCCTATGAAAAGAAATTTTCATGAAGACCATTTAAAAAAAGGATCTCTCAGAAGACCGGAAGTGGGACTGAGTTGGAAATACGATGTAGAACAGACCAAGGCCTCCTTTCATTGCCATCTTGTTTTTATTTAAACCAGCTACAGGTGCACCAAGAAAATGGAAGACCGTAAATAAATACCACCACCGCAACCACTTGCATTATTGCATTGCAATGCAATCGCAACTCCTACTGATGGAGGGATGGCAACTCCATCCAGGTTTTGGGCAAGGAAACCGCGCCTCTGGCCGCAGGAAGCGCCACCGCAGCRATGGGGCAAGACGAGCCGATGGTGGGACTGCGGGCTCCCGCTCCCCAGCTGGCGCCCGCCTCACCCACGCCGCGGGCCCGGCCAACCTCGCCAGCCCCGCGCCTCCACCGGGCTGACCGGCAGTGGGCTATTTCACCGGCCGGAGGCACAGCCCTGTGGCAACCTGTGACTATATGAACCGGTTTTAGGCATTAGCTGAACTAGGGGACGCATAAACGCCGAAATCCTGCTGTCATCAAACAGCCTCACCGCCTGAGGGGCAGGCGTCACCCGCCTGAGGTACAACGGCGGGAACGGCGGCGCTGCGGCGGGCGGCAGCGCAGAGGACGCCGCTCCTAGAGGGCCTGGGGTTCACCCAGCACCTCCCTGAGCGGGACCGCGGCACAGGACGGACGCGGGCAGCCGGCAGCGCCCAGCTCCCCCCAGCGCCCGGCGATGGCTAGACAGGCACGGCGGCGGCCCCCTCCAGCTGCCGCCTCTCGCTGCTTCCTGCGAGCGTGGTTCCTTCTGATTGGCCGAGGCGATCTCCCGCCGTCATCGCCGCGCTGTGGGGCCCGGCGACTGCTCCAGGGCCCGGTCTCCCTCACGGCCGTCCCTCCCTCTCCCAACGGCCGTCTCAACGACCGCCCTTCGCTGTCCCAGCGGCCGCCCCCCTCATCCTCTGCCCCTCCCAGTCCCTCCAGCTCTCACCACTCGGCCCCCAGGACTGATTCTCAACCCCTTCACCCCCTTGCCAGCCACTCCCACCCACTTATCTCCGTATTTGCTCTCCTGCACCTGTATTTCCTCCTCCTTCTCCTTCCTAAATGCCACCTCGATGCCTCCACGTTCCGGTAAAGCGGCTGCTCTCTCCCCTCAACCCCTGCCTCGCCTCATCCCTTCCGCGCTGCTTGCACCCCTTCCCCGCCGCCTCCGGGCTCTCCCGGCCGAGCGGCGGCCGATCCCCAGTCACTCCTGCTACCCGGCCCGGTTTCTCTCACCCTTTTTCCCTAACCGTTTCAAAGCGCCTTTTCAGCCGTCGTGGACCACCTGTGCAGGCGACTGTAGCAGCAGCAAACGGTGGGAGCTTGGGTTTAGTCTCGAACCTTTAGCCAGGTTTTTAATTTTGTGTATCTTGCATACGGTTCCCAGCATGTTAAGTGTGTTGAAGTGCAGGTGCAGAATCTGCATGTTTGCATTTGCTCCTCTTGTTTGGTCTACCATCTTTTCTGTTACTGTCTTTGATATCTATGTGCTTCATAGCCTAATATTCCTGGGAAGTTTTTTTCTGTCCTGCTTCATTTGTAGTTTGCTAAACTGTACGGATATGAGACATCTTATGTGGTTTCCCCACTTTGCACACATCAAGGGACTTCATAAATCACCAGTGTTAAGAAGTGCTGGGGTTTTTGGCAAGGCAGTTGTATTTTTACATAGATGGCTGCACTCAAGTCTCAGGGTGCTTTGGGATCTTGTTAAATACCATAGTGAAACAAGTGTGTATAAAGCAGCAGCTGAGGGGCAGCCCCTTGGCTCGCCTACGTGGCTTGCAGTTGACAGCTGGATTTCTTCCTCCTTCCCTGCTCCCTTCAGGCTCCTGAAGGTAATCTGGCAGGTGCTTATAGGCTGCCACCACTGAGGTGTGATCAGGAGAGCAGAAAACTAACATGCAGGGGCAGAAGGAAAGGAGCACAGTTTGAATCAGAATAGTCTGGTACTTGATGGATGCAGTATGATCACTGTTATATCGCTTTAGCACAGTACAGTCAAATATATAGTGTCAGTGTAATGCACAGTGGTATCACTATATAATTTTCTCTATTTTCCTGAAATTCTGAAAAATGTTTACTGTGTTTTCCCTCATAAAATCCTATGGAGACATCTGTAGTTAAAAATATGACTATAATAGTGCAAAGCTGCAAGCAGTTTTGTCCCATGCCACTTCTCCTCTGTAAGAGGCATCTCAATGTGGCGTTGAGCACTAATGCCAAAATTGTTTTTGTCTGTGAGCAGATTGGATTGCTTTAGTTCATAGCCTGTGAGAACATCTGTTGAGCATCTCTGATGCACAGCTAATAACCAGATCTATCGGTTGCTCTTTCCAGGCCTCAGTGCTGAGAGCATTTCAAGGGAAAATAGGGCTTAGCCAGCAAAATCCCTGGCTGCTGAATTATACCCTACGACCATTGGCATGTCAATATAAGAGCTTTAAGTGCTATAGCTAAAGCTGTCTGCTGTTTCTGAGATGAGGGAACAAATGTACAGATAAGCATATTTTTGGCCTGATTATTTCTCTCTTGTAGTATCATTCTCCCACTCCCTTTGTCTTTCTGACTCTCTGATCCAGTTGTTATCATAGTTGCCAAAATGATCAAAACAGACTGATCAGAATTCAGTGAGAACATCAGCATGTTGCTGTATCTTCTTTCCTTCCTTGAAACCCACTGTCTGCCTATCCCTAAAAAGCAAAAAATACTCTTTGAATCTGTCAGGAGTACTTTCTCATTTTCAGGTTCCTTTCGTTCTCAAATGCTGTAGATACCCAGACAAACAGTTGTTTTATTCAAATCGTATATACTTTGGCATGCTACTTGAGGCTCTTTTGCCAGGGATCTACTGTCTCCTCTAAACCATTAAAAAGAGCAAATCTGTATTAATGCTGTGAAACTTATCACTTCCTGTGTTTCTGGGGTGTGGGTTTTATTTGCTTGCCTCATTATCAAACAATACTGGAGTCTTCAGTCTCTCTCCTTTCTGATCTATGGATATAAATGTTTGGTATAATGTTTTTTTTTTATTTTTTAAAAATCTTACATGGAGCACTTTTCCTTGAATACTTTTGATGTCACCTAAGATGTTAGAACTTCCCGAAAGATACTGGAGAGCTCCCCTTTTGGCTGTAGCAAGATGCCTARGTGGGGTCAGCTGCTTGTGAACTTGCGGGCATGGTGGCAGTAGCATAATGTAACCCTGTGATAATTGACTTTGTAAGTCTGTTTTGGTAGCAGCGCAGTTGTAAAGACTACAGGGGACACCGGCATAGAGGAGAATGAATTGCTGCAATTGTAAGGAGAAATCTGGAGATAAACTAACAGTGCTGTTACTAAGGGGTAAGGTTTGTGGTGAGAGGCAGTGCCTTTTTATTAGCTCCACCAACACAGTGAAAAGAACAGAGACTGGGCATAAATGAGCCCTCTTACTTTTTTCACTTCAGGTCTGAAGACTGGCTTGTGAGTTTAAACTCTGTCTTTCCCTGCTATTATAGCCCACTGTCTTAAAGCCTTTCCCCTCATAGTTAAACTAAGATATTGCCTCTTTTCAAACACTGCCTGCTTTTATATCCATAGTGTCTAAAACAGTATTACCACTGCAAGCAGGTTATAGTGCTTTTCCAGTTTGCTTTTGAACATACTTGATATACATCACTTCGAATGATAACGCAGTAACTCGCAGCTTCACAAATTCTTCTTGATACCTATTTTCCCATCCTCGGAGCAGTATGTTCCTTCTGTTTTGAGTATTACTGTGTGGTGGCTTTGGACGCCAGCACTGCAGGAGGCGGCAGTTCTCGAGAACCCAAGACACCCGAGGAATATGCCGCCGGTCTGTGCACGAAGCTCTGCAGAGAAGCGAGGCTGCAGCCCGTATTCCACACGGGCTATGCCACTTACTACGGCTTCGGAGGGCTCAGCCCCGCGGCTGCTCCCGGCTCTGCTCTCCAGCCGGGGCTGGCAGCGAGGGGCCCCAGCGCGCCGCACTCGCCTTACGGCAGCCGCCGCTCCCTCCGAGCCCTACGGGCGGGGAACAACGTCCATTGTTTCCATATATACGTATTTTTGCTTATTCCTTCCCGCTCGCCACGTCCCTGGTCTGATCCACCCGGAGGCAGCGGCCGCCCCCGCCAATGCCGCGCTGCCCCGGGCCGCGGCGGCGAGCGGCGCATGCCCGTGGGGGGGCGAGCATGCGCGCAGGCGGGGCGGGCGGGGCGCCGCCGCCGCCGCTCCCGTCGGCCTGTGCCTCCCGCCGCCGCCGGGCGTCGGTGGCGGAGCGAGCCCGCCCCGGGCCACGCGCGCTGCCATGGTCAGYGAGGCGGGCGCCGAGCAGGGCGTTGCGGCTCCCCTCCCCTCTCCGGCCTCGCCCGCGGCGCTGGGTAGCGGCGAGAGAAGCAAGAGGTAGGGGAGGGCGGGGGCGAGGCGGCCGGCGCGGCCTGTTGTGCCCCGTCCCGCGGCTGCCCGGTGCGGCCTGTCCCGTCCCGCGGCTGCCCGGTGCCTGGCTGCGGGCGTGCGCCCGCCTCAGTGCGGCGGCTGCCGGGAGCGCCCGCGGCCCGCACAGGCGTGTGGGCTCTGAGCTGACGGCCGCGTCCCGGTGCCTCCCTCGACGTGGGCAGCCGGGCGGGGGTCGGCCGGCCGGCGCTGGGTGCGAGGCGCCCGGGAGGGGATTCAGGCGTGGGTCCGCTCCGCGGGTGTGGGAGCGGATGTTCAGACGCGCACCGGCGCCTCGCTTCCACGTTGTCCGAGTAAGCGAAAACTGCCCGAGCCCCTCGGGTGGGTCTGGCTTGCGGGTCGCTACGAGCGCGCGCTCTGGTCTCGAGAGGCATTTGCGCTATGCTTTTTCCTTTTTTTAGCTTGTAATAATAATTTTTTTTAATGCAGTTGGCTCTTGAATTCATAATATGTTACTTCTGTAGCAATGGATTCCAAATTTTATACTTGGTGTTTCTGAGGTGCGTGTGTTGAGATGGGCGGGGGGAAGGTATCAGATGTCTGTCTCAGTTTGTATTGGAAAGTGAGTCTGTATATATGGGATTAAAGAAATGAATGAACAAATCGGATACTAATAGCTAGATTACAGAAATCCACATGCTCACTGATGCAGGATGATTTAAAAATTTTCTTAGTAAAGTGTTCTCAAGTTTTCTAGGTTTACCTTGCACCTCTTTACAGTGTGCTCCTACACATGTGATAGCAAAGAAGACACAGGGAAAATGAAATGGTGCTAAGTTGACTTCAGTGCTGTCTGTGTAGGATAGCAGGCAACCCCGTCCGGTGTTTCCTCTGTGCTAACAAATGTTATGGCTCCAGTCATTGTGTCCAAGCAGCTGTTTTGCCATATCTGTGCTCCTGTTTTCCAGCTTTTCCTTCAGCTACTCTGAGCTGAGATAATTCTTTAAAACGCAATTATGTAGTGTAGTAAGGACAGGACCTTGCTTCCCTGATTTTTTTTTTTTTTTTTGAGGCTGTATAACTAAAATTCTGTTCCAGCACCCATCTTCTCAGCTCACTTTAACTGTGGTTTCTTTGAATCCTCTGCAACACACAGAGTATCATTTTGTTGGTCTCTGCATGCTGACTTGACTGATGCTCCCACCAAGTGCAGAGTCTGTATCTTCTCACTAAGGTCTGAAGTGAATTTGTGTAGTTAGGAAATTGCGGGCATAGATTGTGATTCTTCGCGTGTGAACTTCCATTTCCAGTAAAGCCTATTCCTTTGTTATTGCACATTACGAAGCCTGCTCAGCACCAGGGAGGGCCAGAGCAGGGAATAGCTCTTCAGTAATTTCACGAGGACGTGCCGGAGACTTGATGTGCTCTTGAAACAGGGGAGATGGGTTAACAGATTTTTCTACAAGGCGATGATGAGGACCGTCTCGCATGTTGGCAGTGTAGGTTAGCTTGCCTGCCTTGATGTCTTTAAATAGGGGATGATAATATGATACATTCTCAGAATACAGTAAATGCGTGATAGTTTTTGTAGCTTCAGAAATTCTGGGCAAAGTGCAGCATTTCCTCAGAAGGAGAACAGCAGTGCCAACTTGTTAAAACACACAGCGTATTGGCGGGGCTGAGTTGTGAGCATATTTGCATGATTTGGAAACAGTTTAAGACAGTATTTCCTGGGCAGGCTGCTTCTCTTAGCATCCTGCTGCTTAACGTATCAATGACCCCAAGCAGAGCAGAGATCATGTCATGGACAAAAAGGATTCTGAAGGATGGAGCTAGGATTTGATACTTAATTTGCTTTGGAAAGCATTTTTATAGAGGGAAAAAAGCTAATTTTATTATGACCATAAAATTCTACAGTGGTAAAAATGTGAAATACACTTTTTTTTTTTTCTTTTAGCATATAGTATGTGCCCACATTGGCTGAATGTAGGAGCCCCGAGCAGTTTGAGTTTATGCAGCATATTAGATATTCCTTGCTAAGTCAGTGACTTCCATGCATTGTCGGGTCTGCTTAGCAAGCTTACTTCAGAACTGAGTCTGTTTTTTTTAATTTAAAATTCAATATATCCAATACCAATAAGAATTTAATCGAGAAAGAAATTAGTCATAGTAATTAAATGGTGAATATGCTGGATGTGGCTGGAATGTAAGCAGCAGTGTCTAGGCCAATTTTAACAGTTTTTTTGAAGCAAGAGTGACCATCCAGTTGTCTAGCGTGTGTTTCTTGAAAACATACTTCTTAGATTTTAATTGCCTTATTACTGCTTTGTAATTACAGCTAGTCGGTTTGAGCAATATTGCTTGTGTCTTTTAATCACAACAATTTATTCTCAAATCAGAGGGAATATATGAAGGAGGAAGTGGAGGAGTGTGCTGAAGATGAGGCGACTGAATCGGAAGAAGACCTTGAATTTGATGAAAGAACTGGATGCCTTTCCAAAGGTTCCTGAAAGCTATGTGGAGACTTCAGCGAGCGGAGGCACAGGTAGGCCTTGTTGAGATGCTGATATGATTCATGTTGGCTGTTAGCTCAGTCTAGCATGCTCTGGGAATAGAAACTTCAATAGGAGGAAGACAGGCATCTGTGTTCATTTGAAACTAGCCAAAATTGGTTTCTTAATTTCTTCTGTGGACTGACAGAGCTCATCTCCTTCAAGTAAAGACATAGTACCTTATCCAAATAGATGCATTCATCACTCATCTCAAGGGAGATTTTTGTGTAAAACTGGTGAGACTCAAACCAATGTAAAGGTTCACTGTAAAAACTTCTAACCAGTTACAACTGGAAGTGCCCTGTGCCAAGGCTGTGATAAAACGTTCTCATTTGTTGTCTCACTGAGCCCTTTGTGTCAGGTTTCTGGGTGAGACTRTGTCAGCATGAGCTGAAATGCAGGTTGGATTCAGCTCTGTGCTTTCATAAAAGAGGAAAAACATTCTCCAGAGGTGTCTAAGAGCTGGCTAAGTTAAGCATCAGGATGAAGAGCAGCTTTCTAAAGCTTTTTGTCTTGAAGGTGTAGTTGATTTTAAGAGTAAGGAAAGCCCTTTGAAGAACTAAACACTTTACTCCAGGGCATGTGCTTGTACCGTCCTTATTAGTCACTTGAGCTTCTCTCAAAAAGTTGTAGCTGTAAGAAGTACCTTTTCTATATGTATCTGAACAGAAAATTGTGCCCGTAAGTTGTGTTGGGTTAGAGGTAGCCTGATCTGGAAATAGTGACTTCATCTGTTGGACTATTGGAATCGTTTGCAGTTAGATAGGAAACTGCTAGCAATTAGTTTGAAATGGAGGACAAAAATCCCTCTCGTGCGATTATGTCTGAAACTCAGTTGAATAAAAAGTACAAGAAGCAATTGCAATCTACAGATAAGCCTTTGAAGTCATTATGCCACTTGCATAAAAGTAAATATCACGAGGATCTGTATTACTTTGCTATGTTTCCTGAATTGCAATGTTAATAATTAAAGGATTGTTGTATATAAAATCATCTCTAAGAGCTGATTAAATAACTCTTCGTTAATGTTAGTCCCAGTTCCATGTTGCTGATCAATGCAACAGTCAATGCTGCAGCCAATGGTTTCTTTTCTGATCCTGTAGGACAGAAAAGAAATGTTGTAATTCTTAGAAAAACAATAAATGCTTAAAAATTCCTTTTTTGTGGTATAGCACCATCCTTCATGAGAACTTCACTTTGGTGAAGGGTACCTTAAGGATTTCTCAACACCAGAAGTTATTTTAGCATTCTTTGGTTTATCCCAGTGACCTTATAAATGACAATATAGCGTTGTCTTATTCTATGCTATTATAAAATTTTAATATAGTATTCCTGTTTCATTCAGGATTAAAGTGCCAGGCTTACTTTCTGGTGTGATAGGGATGCAAAACATACCAAGACTCTATTCTCAGACTTTCAGTGCCTTAAAAGCCATTGCAAAAGAAGTATCGGTCTGTCAAATGGGCTAAAACTCCAGCTCTGGGGCTGCGAGAGCCTTCAGAAAAGAGGATCTGTCTTTGGAAATTCTACAAGACTTTATTTTCCTGTTCAGATCCACAAATACCTTTGCTCAGAATTACCCAGAAAGCAGCTATGGCTCTAATTGTTTCCTTGTGTTTGGATAGACAGTATGGCTCCAGCTTTCCTATTGCATAGCTGGGGTGAGTCTGGCCTACTGGGCTCCAAAAGGAAATTGATAGCCAGAATAATTAACTGATTAGTGCATCTGCTTTAACAGTATGTATTGACACGAAGGTTTTCATATATATGATCGTTACATAGCTTCAGCTGAAAGCTAGGACTTGAAATGTTGCTGATCAATGCAACAGTCAATGCTGCAGCCAGTGGTTTCTTTTCTGATCCTGTAGGACAGTGCCTTGATGTCCCTGCTGCCGCTTCTGGGCTGTAGACCACTGTGTAGCGAATTGAAGCCTATTAACAACAGGCTTGTTTTTTCTCAAGTTGCCCTTCACAGACTCCATAGAAATACTCCACAGAATGCAGATGGAAAACATATACTGTCAATAAGCTGTACAAATCACTGCTGTGCTCCATAAGTGAAGTTTTTTTCAACTTAACAAAAGCCATGATTTAATAAAAGGGGTGTAGCAGGTGCTTCTGTGCATCTGTTACTGTGTTTCTGACTATGTGCAGCAGGATGATCTTCCCTTTGCATTGTACAACTTTGCAAGTGTGATGAATAGGCTGCTTTGGAGATAAGTGAGGCACATATACCATTAAAATATACCAATTAATTTTCTTCCTAAAAATAATTTCAAATCAGTTCTTCACTTATTTAGCTGTTGGTAGAATGGATAGTTATGTGTTGCTTATTGCTAGAGGGAGAATTGTTTGAAATATTGGGGGGGGAGTCCTGAATGTGCAGCTATACACAAGTAATATAATCAGGGCACCTTCTTCTAACTGGACAGTGCATAGAATGCATGTTATTTCTTTTGTCTGCTAGCTTCTTGGCTCTAAAACTAGATATTAAAAAAATTGTTATAAAAACTTAGATTGTAGACAAGTGGAGGCTTGAAGGGACTTCAAGGTGCACCTTCTCCTTCTTTCATGCTTGAATTTAGGATTGAGTTTGCCTAGACCATCCCTGACAGTGATTTGTGGGCATTTGGTTTTATATGCGGAGGAGGATCTAAACTGTTCTTAAATCTTCCATATAGGGATTTCACAACCTCCCCACCATTCTAGTATAAGAAGTTCTTTCTTGATGCAAAGATAGGACTTGTTCTTTTCCGCTACTATGTAAAAGTAAATACTGTAGATATGAAAACATTTTTCTAAGAGCAGCTTATGGATTTATAAAGCAAAGATACCAGTATTGTACTGGTAATGCTCAGATTCTGGAAT
The DNA here is from genome assembly GCA_035582835.1 of Phoebastria nigripes. Taxonomy (NCBI): domain Eukaryota; kingdom Metazoa; phylum Chordata; class Aves; order Procellariiformes; family Diomedeidae; genus Phoebastria; species Phoebastria nigripes. The sequence continues at coordinate 238,712 of JAYKAV010003060.1, forward strand.
GTTAGAATTTTGTTCTGCTTATGTTTCTGGATAATATTTCTCACAATCTAAACTTTTTTTTTCTTTTGACCACTCAGTTTCTCTGATAGCATTTACAACGATAGCTTTCCTGACTATAATGGAGTTCACGGTGTATCGGGACACATGGATGAAATATGAATATGAAGTAGACAAGGATTTTACTAGGTAATTTTTATTCATTATAATTCCTTTTAAAATTTAAGTTGTCTGCATTTCAGGACAGAATAGATTTAAAATGTTCATGTGACTTGCAAGCAATTTATGATTGAAATTAAAAATTAAATACTACAGGGACTTTATTTTTTTTCTGTTGATTGATCTGGGTTTTTTCTTTTCTGGAATCTATGAAGAAGAGAATTTGAGATTTCTGCAATGACGAAGTCAAAATAGTGTAGGTTTGTTGGTGGAGTCCCCTGAGGAATTATTTGCTAACAATTCAGAGGACATTGTAATATGTAACTCCACATCAGCTATGTAAACCCACCAGATTTGCATGATGCTTACTCTAGTTTATACAGTTAGTATAGTGCCATTGTACTTTGTGCTGCTGGAGGTGAACCTTAAGCACTCAGAACTTTGACTGCATTATCTATAGATTGCTACCGATCTTGTCTCCAGTTACGGCCTCCAAGATCAGCTGAAGATACACTTGTTCTTGGTTCCATGCTTGTCTGGACTGCGTTCACCTTTCTTCCTGAGGTGGTCAGGCACCCATGAGTCCATGTGAAGTTAATGGAGATTTTGTGCACTGAACACCTTTAAATATCATGCATTTGGAACTGAAATAACTTTAAAGGCTGTTTGACTAGTTGCTGTGACAAGCTGAAGTTACATATATTAATTGGATGTCTTGTACGTCAGAAATGCCAAGGTTTCTGTAATGAAAAAATAAAAAATATAGGAAATTTAAGGGAGATGCATCAAAAGCTCAAGTTAGAGTAAATCCACTGACAGATGGGAGTTTCACATTCAGGTCTTTGCTAAAGTAGGTTATTTCCCTAGTGAAGCTATCACACGGGAAGGATAGTCTAGTGGTTAAGAGACCATTATGGGACCTGGGAGATGTCCTGCTGCAGATTTTCCGGTTTGATTGTGGGCTGGTCACTCAGCCTGCGGTTCTGTGACAATTTAAACTAATGGAGATTGGTATCACTTTAACTGTTTTTCTCCTGTCTACTGACCATGTCTGATCCCAAGTTGAGCCAATGTGCTTTAATAATTAAAAGTCCATCTTGGTTCACCCAAATTTTAAACAGCTTAAGTTTATATTTATTGGTGTAAATTTTGTTATTTGGCTGTGTTTCTGGAAGTAATCTGAGAATTTTAGTAATGTATCTCAACACTTGTACTCAATGTTACTTATTAGCTTTTTGCCTTTTTTTTTCTTTCCAGTAAGTTAAGAATCAATATTGATATTACAGTTGCCATGAGGTGTCAATGTAAGTATTGCATCAGTGAAAGTTTTGAAGCACTTTAAAGGCTCTTCAGAGTATGCATTTGCTTGCAATATAGTTGGATATTGTTCAAAATATTCTAACAGTGAGATTTCTTCTGGTCTTGATGGTATGCAGTGATCTTGATGGCATATGACTCACTGAAAGAATTGGTAGGAGATGTGAAGAAAAGTATTTATGCCATCTCATTCACATCTTGCAGAACTTTGCTTTGTCTGTCAGCAAAAAAAGGATCTGTTGTTACAGTCTCTCTCTAGCTAGAATATTCTAAAAGCTCATTGTGAGACACAACTCAGCAGCAAGAATTTATCACAATGTTTATTTATGAACTTGGCAAATACTAACCTGGTCTATTGTTTAACAATACTGGAACCATCAGGTAATTTCATCCTCCTGATGAACATATGGACGCCTTCCCTTTTAAAGGCAATGCTTACGATTCTTTTTGACATCATTTAGGTAATGAACCATTATTTGTATGGACTGGTTTTGGTTCTCCTGGACTGAGAAAGAGAGAGAATACTACTTCTACCAGGAATGCAAGCAAATCTTCAAGACTTACTTTTTTGGCTAGGTTAAACCTTGCATTAATTGTGTGGTACATCAGTACCATACAATTTGTGTTTGTCTCGCAAGCATTAATTCCCAAGTCTTCCCTTCTTACTCTTAAAATTCATTTAAATCTTTTTCAATTATTTTCCAGTTAGCATTAAAAAAATTTGGAAATTCTGATTTTTAATTTTTTTTTCAAATTTGAGAAATAAACAAAACTTTATCCTCTGTTTTGGCTAGTCTTGGTTTGGATTCAGTGCTTATGAAACAGGAAAAAATATTTATGCATAGCAGATCCTAGAAAGCTTGTGTATGTGGTTCATACAACATCTCTGAAGGTGTTACGTCAGTGAGAAAATAGTGCAAATCTGAAAAGTTTGTTTCTGGTCACTGTGCATCAGTTGATGATACTCTGATATGATAGGTGGAAAATCAGGATTCTGTGGTTTCCCCCTACCTCCCAGTAATCTGCTTCTTGCCAGATTTGTTTTTCTTTTGGTTTGGACTTTGTTAACAAGGAACAGTAACTTATACTGAGAGTTTACTGCTGTACTGCGAAACTTCATTTCAACTTGAACTTTTTTTTTGTTTGTTTATGATCATTGGTATGACTCAGTATTTTTCTCCCTGTTTAAAATAGATGTGGGGGCTGATGTTCTGGATTTAGCAGAAACAATGGTCGCTTCTGCAGATGGGCTAATCTATGAACCAGTAAGTTGATTCTTACCTTTTTGTTTAAAAAGGAAATTGCTCTTTACTTGATGTAGAGCACTGCTGGGCTGGTTTGCTTGCTTGTATTTTTTTTCCCACAACTGGGCTGCACAGAACCTCCCCAAGTATTGTCTGATCCTTGAGTGACGTCTGCAGTGCTTACCCCAGGAATCTGCTAGGGAAAAAGGCTAGCATTGGGATTTCTGTGTGTTCACTCTGCAAATACAGCAGATTTGTATACAGCAGACTCCTGGATCAGTGCTGCTTAACAAGCTAGTGATTTCTACAGCTAGTTATTTTTACAGGTGCAAATTCTAGGGATAAATGCTAACAGTATTTGATATGGAAGGAAAACTATCAGAGCTCTCATAAAAATAATTGATGTAACTGCTTTTTAACTAGAAGAATACTATGATTCTAAAAACGGGTAGAAAGTCACCATGATATCCTTATAATATGGAATGGCATTAAAGATCGTAAATTGGGTTAGTATCCTTTTAATTTCTGTATTGTGAACTGAAGGCTCTGGAACTGTGTAAGCCTATGCTCTTAAAGTGGCTTTGCTTGCATAATACAATAAGCTTTGAAGTAATTATGCTGTGTGAAAGTAATTTATCGTTTACAGAAAACCTGTTAGAGAATGTAACTTCCTGCTGTAATTATTACGTTCTCTAATAACTGAACCATATTCCAAATTATAACAGTTTTGTCCAAATTCCTACTTGTGTGTGTGAGCAGGAGGAGATGGCTGAATGGAAGGATGTGCTCGGGAAGGAGTTTGTTTTTGTTTGTTTGTTCTCCTTGGAACATTTCCTCTTTCTGTCTGGACAGTCATCTCTGTGCTGCTGTAGCTGCTGCATGCTAGCAGTTGCCCCATTGATTATAATCTTAGAAATAGGAAACTTCCTGTACTTGATCTCTTTTGGCCATAGATCTGGGTAGGTTTGAGCATTGAATTTACTGTCTGGAGTACATCAGTGTTAACAATACCTAGATTTGAATTTGGTGCACAGGTGTTACTGGTGATATTCTTGTGCTGGTTGAAGTATAGCAGGTCTGGTAGTTTGTCTTAAAGAAGTGCTCAGGGTGGGATGACCCTAGAAATAAACAATCTGCACCTGGACCCTTGTCTTTCAAAGATTGCTCCTCTACTTGTTTCATTGCTGTTTGCATCAAAACCATGCATGTCAGTTATATCACTTAGAATTAAATTGCCACTCACTGCTTCTTCTAGCCCAGGTTAGTCAAAGGCTAGAAGGGCAGAGACTGCTGACTCAAGTTAGGAGAGCTTTAGGAAAAGATGCTGAAGTTATAAATGCAAGCAAGTGAAAATTCTGGGGGGGAAGGGACAGAAATTCCCATACTTGAACACTAAATGTACTATTTAAAGTGCAAAGTCCTTTCATAAACTTCAGTATGTGGTACCAAGTGTGAAGCTGATTGTAACTCCCCACCCCTTCTCACACCCCAGTTCTCTTCTGGGTTCATGGATGGGACTTCAGTGCTTCCTGCACGTTTTATTATATGTGTTATTTTTGTTTCAGGTAGTATTTGATCTCAGCCCACAACAAAAAGAATGGCAAAGGTAAAGCACTGAGATGCATGCCTATGGTTTGAATTATTTGTACTGGAAGTGACTTTGAGGTACACCAGAGACACATGACAGAACTGTGTCTTGGGTCTAACAGCTCCTGCTTGTAATTGAAGAGTGCAAACCTGTGAAAAGATATTAATTTGCTTTGCTTTTCTCATGATTTGAGATCTCTGTTGTGGAAAAAATTGGCTTTGGACTTACTTGTGGAATTGGGTCATGCAGTTGCAAGCCAAGATATATGGACTCACTCAACTTATGTTTCTAAATGAATGCTTGGTAGCACAAGTTTTAATTATGGGTTCCGAGGCATAACACAGATAGCTTGATATCTAAATGTCAAAGCTGAACCATAGTAACAAATTGGCACATTCTTATGAAAGCAAATGAGTTTGAGTCTTTCATATAACTGAATTGACACACTGTTTATCATTTAAACTGGAATAGCTTGGTTATGTGTGTGATTGCTATACTGATAGTCTTGTAATAGAACCTGAAGTTTATTTGGGAGTCTGGCTAGTTTGGATATTTTGGTAACACACTGCTGTGAACGCCAGAGCTTTTTAAGCTCTGTATAAAATATCATTCTCGAAGTTTATTGTAACACTTTAATACTGACATGAACCTTGCTAACTTCTCGATTTATAACCTGCAACTGAAGCTGATAATTAATTGTGAAGTTATTTTTTGTTTTACTGTTGCATGCTTTCACACTTGTCTGTGTAATCTTTAGGATGCTGCAGCTAATTCAGACTAGGCTGCAGGAAGAACACTCTCTTCAAGATGTGATATTCAAAAGTGCTTTTAAAAGTGCTTCTACAGCACTGCCGCCACGGTAAGAAAAATTGGGATGTTGTGTCGTCATTCGCTTCTCCCCACGCCCTATTTAATTAGACTTCATATTTTATTGTGGTTATGATCCGCACACAATCCTCCCCCCNGAAGATAAGGTTGTAAGAAAAGAAGACCTTACTGCTTTTTATTGCATTTTAAAGTAGTATACTTGATACTTGCTTTCAAGAGCTGTTGTTTTATGGAAACCTCTGGGGTTTCCAACCTGGAGAAGGTTTCCATGTTTTGTGTGTGTGTTTATACGTATATATGTATACATAATACAGACACACACATAAATATATAAACACACATTTTTAGTCCATTTTCTCTGATGCTTCCTTTTTAATGTGAATTAGTAATGCCAAAGCAATACAAAGGAAGAGTCTTTTTTTTAAATGAAAGATTATCTTTCTGTCCAGCAACTTTTAAAAAAAGTCTGCTATTAGCTGTGACTTAATACTTTATGGTTTTAAAACAACCAACCTTTGAATAAAAATGTGTTTTGTTAGTAAATGCCCTGGTCTAAGATAGCACTGTTAAAATTGTGTGGAGAAACCTTGCTGTTTACGCTTTATTTCAGCTACCCACAAAATACTGAGAGACTAATGCATAGAAGGCTTGGTCTGCCTGAATCTAGATGCTATGTGATTCCACCACCCACTCCCCCCCCCCCCCCCCCCCCCCCCCCAGGGGAAAGCTGAAATTCCCTTCCCCTTAAAAACAAACAAACAAAAAAACCCCACACAAGCAGCCATAAATAAAACAAAACAAACACCAAAAACACTGTATGCACTTTCCACGTTGTAATCTCCCTGTTTGAGGACATCCTTTCTTCCTAAGGCAAGGCTAAAGAGGGCTCAGAAAATCTTTTTTCTCATTTAGTTGATGTCTTCAGATTCATTAAGTCCTTCTGTTCCTCTATGATACTTGTTAGTGCAGTATTTGAGATGGTATTTATGCTTGAGATGTGTTAAAAAAAAAAATTTTTTTTTTTAATCTCCCTCTAAGGAGCAGATTTGGAAATATGTTCTGAGTTGTGGACATCCCAACAAGTGTGGGAAGAGGAAGGTTTCATAAAAAAATAAATGTTGAAAGCTGTTCTTGCTACAGTGTTGTTAATGTGACTAATATATTTTATGTTCATTGTAGCATTAAAACTTTCCCAACAAACCATTTTTGGTAGAAGTAATTGGAAAAAAAAAAATCCCCAGGGCAGCAAGATATACTTACGGTCTTATGTTTTGTGTTCATGTGTTCAGGTATCGTAAGTTAGCTTTGTAGGCCAGATCTCTGTATACAAGTACAGACAAAAGCTTATTGGTTTCATCAGCCCAACCATTATTAGATACCTTCCCTTCCACCATCCCTGCTATAATTCCAGAAGAATACGATAAGGAGAGGTAGATGATAATGCTATATCTTTATGCGCGGGAAGAGAAATCTAACTGTACTGCTGTTATTTCTGTTAGTGAATATTCTCAAGTACTCTTTATGTTGTTTTTGTTTAAACAGGGAAGATAATTCATTGCAGTCTCCAGATGCATGCAGAATTCATGGTCATCTCTATGTCAATAAAGTGGCAGGGAACTTTCACATAACTGTGGGCAAGTATGTTCTGTTCAATTCCTGAAAATAAAAAAAAAAAAAAAGAATTGACTTCTACATTATATATAGTGCATGCATGTATATGTGTGTGTATGCTTTTACACTTTTGAGTTAATAACTGGTTTTTATTAACCTTCCCATACACACGCTTGGTATTATTTTCCATGTGGTATCTTTTCTTGCGCAGTTAAAAACAAATTTCTTCGTAAGTTACTAAAACAATGCAGTGCAGTGCATTGTTGTATGCAATGTAGTGGTTATGAATTCCAGTGTCTTACAGGATGAAAACTCTTGAAAGTAGGTCCTCTATAAGTGTATGGCATGGAGTGTACTGCTTGTACTTGCCTCCATTCTTTGGGCCTGTCCAAACTTCTCCTTTCTGTTAGTACACAGTTCACTAATGTGGATGAAGTGTAGCTATGTGCCATTTCAGTGCTGAGATAACGTAGTTATAGAACCATAGTTAGGGAGCTAAATGCCAGTTCATCTTGATTTGAGGAGAGACTTTCTGATATGCTTCAGCAATGGTATTAGCTTATATACACTGCATAGAAACTTGTGTTAACTTTTCTCTGTGCTCTCCAGCTCTGCTGTCCTCACTTGTCTTCCTGCCACCTCTGTCACCAGAGATCTTTGCATGCGATCTGTACTCTCTAATTTATCCACATTAATTCCAGCTACTGTCTTTGTGTGGATATTTCTCCAAATGTCACTTCTGTTTGGTCTTGTAACACCTCTCTGATTTGCCCCTAGATGTCCCAACTCCTTAAGCCCTTTTCAGAGCTGATCGTTGCAGCCTTTCATCTGTACTGCCATCACTTCTCTCTTCCTGTCTATAGTTCTGCAACCCTGAATAATCTTTTGCTTTCCTTTGCTTCCTTTTGCTCATCATTACATTTGTACTTCTGCTAAGTTGCTCTTTCTCTTCTTGTAGTGTTTGTTTTTTGTTTTTTGTTTTTTGTTTTTTTTTTTTTAATGGCTTTTCTCACTGGCCGGCTTCGTACCTTATTGCCTGGTTAGTTGTAGTCCTATCTTGACTGATCTCATTGTCTTTCTCCACCTTCTGTTTGTCCAAAACTTACATGCATTTGGTGATGATTTAATTTAAGCTAAGTAGGGAAAGTTTCCTGCGTTATTGGCTGGACTGGTAGGGATGAAGTGTGGCTGAGAGACTGTTTTACTTTCCAGACAGTCGCACTTTTTTCCCCCCTCTTTGCACTGTTACCAGCCTCTGCACTGTACTTTCTTTGCAGGTCTAGGAACAAGTGTCCAGACCTGAAGTTAACTTGCTTAGTCAGGGAGCAAATACAGAGCGTAGTTAACTTGCTTAGTCAAAGAACAAGTACGGTAAAGTTTTCATTAGTCAGTTGAGCAGTTCTGCAGCTTTTCATGTGGTAGCCCTTGGTGGCTCTTCTAGTAGCCTAGTGACTTGATGCATTTTTAGAAATGTCAAAAACACAAGACGCTAATTTTGTGTAAGAGGGTGTTCAGGAGTTCCTGTACCTTGTCATTCAGGCTGTCTGTACTTAGCAGTAATAAAAATGTCTTTTTTTTAAATATAGATACACACAATTTTTAAACATATATAAGTTTGTAAAACATATATGTTTAAATATATATTGTTATATATATGCACATATTTTTAATATATATATATATAAAAAATATTTATTGAAATAGAGGGGGAGAGCTAATTTTTCTATATAGTCCTGTTTAGGAAAACTGTGTCTTTTGTGTGGATTCATTAAACAAATTTTTCATAAAACATATCTTGCTTTCTTTAGGGCAATACCACACCCTCGAGGCCATGCACACTTGGCAGCCCTTGTAAGCCATGAGTGTAAGTTCTTTCTATCACCTCCATATGAATGAGTATCATTTCATTCAGACTGCTGTCTCCTAACTCATATGTTAACATAGGTTGCTGTTGTAAAGATGTTCTAGCTGGGCAGTTGCATTGTAGAAGAAAGTGAAGAATATTCTTTGCAATGTTATGACTCAGCAGTGACTGACTTTCATATGTTTAACACTATTAGTATTAACTTTAGGTTGCTTCTACAGTAATGATAACACAGGAATCTCAGATGTATTTTGTTGTAACACAGATACCATACGAAATTCCCGTATTTCAGTCCAAACTACCTATTTCCTGCAAAATCTGTTCTTATAAGGTTAAAAATTTCTGACCTTTGTCCTTAGAAACTTCATTTTTAGGTGTCGTGGTTTAACCCCAGCCAGCAACTAAGCACCACACAGCCGCTCGCTCACTCCCCCCTGGTGGGATGGGGGAGGGAATCGGAAGGGTAAAAGTGAGAAAACTCATGGGTTGAGATAAAGACAGTTTAATAGGTAAAGCAAAAGCCGTGCACGCAAGCAAAGCAAAACAAGGAATTCATTCACTACTTCCCATCGGCAGGCAGGTGTTCAGCCATCTCCAGGAAAGCAGGGCTCCATCACGTGTAACGGTTACTTGGGAGGACAAACGCCATCACTCCGAACGTCCCCCCCTCCTTCTTCTTCCCHCAGCTTTATATACTGAGCATGACATCACATGGTATGGAATACCCCGTTGGCCAGTTGGGTTAGCTGTCCTGGCTATGCTCCCTCCCAGCTTCTTGTGCACCTGGCAGAGCATGGGAAGCTGAAAAGTCCTTGACTAGTAGACTACTTAACACGCTGATGTTTTTAGTTGTTGCTATCAACATTCTTCTCATACTAAATCCAAAACATAGCACTATACCAACTACTAGGAAAAAAATTAACTCTCTCCCAACTGAAACCAGGACATTAGGTTATGAGTCTAGATAATAAACGTGTGTTGCTTCCGTACTTAATGTGAGGCAAGGGTGACTTACTGTGAAAAATKAACTTGGAGTTGGTTAAACCTCCAAATGTCTGCCCGTGAATTTATGTCAACACAAGTGTATAATATTACAGAGCTTAAATATGTTTGCAAAATCGGGCAATGTAGTAACTTGGTAAGTTGCCTTATGCTTCCTCTGTACGTTTCATTTATGAAATTTTAGTCTTTTTAATACTATTACATACAAGAACCTGAACTGTAGAATAACTTCAGTATTTGGCCAACTAGAAGTCTCCTGTCATGAAATTTTAATTCTCTTCAGCTCCGGGGTTGATTCAGATAGAGTTATAATTTGTTTTAGAAGTTCTTTTCTAGAGAAATTGAATTTCTTTGTTAAATATGTTGGATTTGAGTTTTGTTTGAAACATGTACGTAGATGTATTGATATAGTCACAGGCACAAATCCAACAAAAAGCATACTGTGTGTTTGAAATATTCTAACTAATGCGTTTTCCAATGTGAGAAATGGGTGCATCTTTTTCTCTAAGAAGAGTACAGAATCTCATAGTTTAAAAATGTTGTTTCATTCCTCTGTATTGTCTTTCAGCCTATAACTTCTCTCATAGAATAGATCATTTGTCATTTGGAGAGCTTATTCCAGGAATTATTAATCCTTTGGATGGAACAGAAAAAATAGCATCAGATCGTAAGTGTTGTGTGTTTAAAAAAGCATCGTTTTCTGTATTTTTTCCAATAATTACATTTAAAATATTATCATGTTTCGTGAATGTTGTGATTTACAAACAGCATGTCCTGCTAAATTTGGTAGCAACCAATGCACTGTTCAATTATCTACATGGCATCTTAAATGGGTGATTTCTTTTTAATATCAGTATTGCTGTACTTTGCTGTTTCACTGAAGTTGATTTGCAGTTTCTTCCAGATTTATGTTATGTTGAAGTTACAGTTTGAACGCATTGCAAAGAATTTTGCAGCAGTATACTACAGTGGAGATTCATAGATCTGATTGTTGTCATAACGGGGAAAAATGAGTCTAATTTGGTTTAAAAAAAATAGCATCAGGAGTCTTGGATTCTATTCCTGTATTTGGTTTGTCACTTCCATGTGTATTTTGTGAGGCTACTACAGGAAGGGTTTGTGTATCACTTTGTTTCCTCATGTATAAATAAAGGAGTATAATAACCTACTTTACAGAGCTACCTACGCCTCATCCTCTGACTTGTGTTCCCCATGAGAGTGATCCCCAGAACCTTCTAGAGCTGCTGTTGTCTCAAAGTCAGTCAGTCCGTTGGCTGTTCCAGCCAGAATGGTTTAGGGGAGTTGAAACAAATTGCTTCAGTCTATCAGTGTTTGTTCTCTTAGGGAATTGCATGAAGACAGAGCAATCATAAATACATCAGCGTGCTGATTGCTCTAGAAGAATTCTCTAGAAGTCTGTCTAATCAAGAGAAAAACCGTAACCACTTTAGAAGGGCTTCCAGCATTGTATAGAAAATTCAATGGCTAAAATCTATTCAAACCACTGTTGAGATATATGTATCATGCAAAACGTGACTGTGTGAAACTCGTTCAGTTCTAGTGTCCTGGAAAACACTATCCATGCATTTCATTTGAAGCTTTGAGTGGCCTGACCTTAATGAATCTTTTCATTACATGGGTAAAATGTAAATTTCTCTGAGTACAAATGTGACATAGGCCTTGCCCATGGAAACTAACTTTGTTCATGCAGATGATGCTGAAGTAGTCTTGGCAGTGCTGGGACTCCTTGAAGAATGTCCCTAGTGTAAATGGCTTAGCTGATTAACTATTTTAAATGTTATTTGTTTAATTTATTTGTGAATGTCTCAGATGGTCTTTGACTCTGTACTTAATTCAACAGTGAGATTTGTTTTCTTCTAGACAACGAGATGTTCCAATATTTTATCACAGTTGTGCCAACCAAACTCCATACGTATAAAATTTCAGCAGAAACTCATCAATTTTCAGTGACAGAAAGGGTAAGTAGAAGTAAGAGAAAACCATGCAGAGAAAAATCTAACAGTGATTGTTCTTAACAAAAGCTCAAATGTGAAAACGGAGACTTAGTTGTACCGTGGTTTTGAAAACTCCTCTAGTGTGAAGAGACTCTTCGTAGAATGTTCCAGTGCACTAGATTTATCTATAAATAATGTAGTACTGATGGTAAAATACATATGCTTGGTGACACATGCTAACTGCTTGCATTAGTGTTTTGAATCCATAGTTCTGGAGTCTGATATTAGAATTAATGATAGATATGCAGTCATTTCCACTTCACTGGATGCTAGTGGTGGTGGGGAAATCCTGTAAGTTTTAGGTCTGTAATCTTGTGTGTAGCTTTACAAATATTTGATACACCTTTAGCTTTTTATCCATGTGGGAAGTGAACCAAAAAACGCAGCTCACTTGAATGTCATGAACTTGGTTGTGGAGTGTTAGAAATGGAAACAAAGGTAGTTTGAAAAACTAATCACACAGAAAGCATCTCTGTCTCTCAGCTGTCTTGTGGTGTTCTCCAAGGGAGAAAAATCTTTATTTCCTCATAATTCCATGCTGTGCTTCTGAAAAATACATAGCTAGGGGAAGTAGGATAGAGGTGATGTCTTGGGGTTCAACTTGGGACATGCAGACCGCTGAAGGGAAAGGTTCTCTCTAAAACTCATGAAAGCTGGAGTAAAGAGAGGAATGAARAGGAATTTCATAATGCAATATACTCCCATCTTCTGCTGGTCTAGCAATCTGCTTCATGTTTTCTCTGCACGATCTCTGCAACAACTAAGGCACTCCTTAAACTTCTGGACATCCATCAACTGCTTATCCTACTCCTTATTGCATTTTTTTCATGTTATATTAAATTTTTCTCTCCTTCTGCTGTAAAGATGGTTTCTGTCAATTAACTGTGCAGTCTTAGCGCTCTAATTTTTTTTGTGGGGATGTATTTTTTATGAAAGTTGCAACACAGTCCCAGGTTGCTTAGGAGAAAAGCTTGTGAATAGTGGAGGTAAAGTGGCATTACATACTTGCTTGCTCTTGCTGTCTCAGTAGGTACCCCTGTTCCCTGTAAAGCTTGTTTGTGTTTATCTTTGGAAACCAAATACCCCTAGCAGATAAGCTGGGAAAGGCTATTAAGAACAGTTAACACTGAACAACTTAGTGCATTTATTTTATAAGAGTAGGCACATACGCAGACCTGGAAAAAGGTGGTCAGCTAGCCATGGCTAAAATTTGAATACATTGAGGTTTAATTGCCAGTGGTGAACAGACTGGGAAGCAGAGTTTGAAAGGTGTGGGCAGAATCATCTCCACTATTGTTGATGTTTGAGATACTGTGTTTATCTATGTTAAAAAGATTTAATTCTAGCAAGGCTTCACTGATATCTGAGATATCTGATGCAGGGATAGTTATTTTCACTAGGTTTTAGCAACAACAGTTAAGTCTTCTGCAGCAGTAGAAGCTAGAAGCAGACCAAAATGGTTTGCGGAAAAAGAATTATGTATCTTTTGAGGGTGGAGTTTTGGGCGTTCTGTTTAACTTCGTATTCTTTTTTCACCATTTGACCTCAAAAGACCAATAAGGCTTAGGGAAATAATAGAGGAAAAACAAACAAAAAATAATTCTTTTGTCCCTTGCCAATGGCAAGGTTCTGTTTAACTACCTTCAGTCTTCTCTTCCTTCTTAGTATGCCTGATTATCCATCCTCTAATGCTGAATGTTGGTATGCTCTTGAAATATAGAAAGCATTCTGTACTGTTTTGAGGGGGTTTTTTATTTGCCTTTTTTTTTAACCATTGCAAAGTTTCTGTGACCTGTTATCATAAATGATACATTATTTTTGGCATCCTTTTTACTCTGGTTTGGTAGCAAAAGAAACAATATGGTTTATGTCAACGTTAGCTGACTGGAGAAGTTGCCTAGTCTGTATTTTCCAAAGTGGTATTCTGCCTTTTTTTTTTGTACATGTATTCTGCATGGTTTTTGAGCACAGACTGTTAAATCTACAGGTGAATGGAGCTGTGATATGTTGCTTTTCTGTTCAGTCTTGCTTGTCTGTCTTCTCTACTCTCATTAGCCTAGGCATGGCTGAGTTTTGTCTTCAGTCAATTATGTTCTTTTTTGCTGCCCTTGTATATCTTCAGCCAGACTTACCTGGCAGTACCTTTATCAACACCTTTCACTAACAACAAAGTGATAGCAAACTTTTGAAAGAAACTTAAGATTGTGTTGAGTTTTTTTCCTCCTGAAACCTTTTTTAATAAGTAAGAGATTTATAGCAGCCACACTCCCCTCTTTGGGTCTTTTGGTTTAAGAATTTGGGCAAATGAGAAGAAACTGTAGAATTTCTTGGATTAGGACTGAGGCATCTGATCTGTTTAGAGTAGTCATGGAGAGAGAGTTAATATTTTTATTGAGGTGTATTTCTTGCTGTGTGGCTGTTGTCTGAAATGACCTGACTGACAAAATTTTTTAAAAGAGGCTTGATACTGGTATTCAGTTTTCAGACCCCAGAAATCTTGAAATTTTGATCTTTTTCCCTTTTTTTTTTTTTTTTTCTCCCATCAAAGTAATGGATTATGGCATGTGTGTAAGTATGCACTGAGGAAAAAAAATGGCATTGGTCTAATTTAACTCAAGCTTCTGATTTTCCGTTACGGTATACTCTAGTTTGGGGTCTTCCCTGATACTTTTAAGAACCAGCAATTAAATCCTCTGTGGCATGTGAATCTAGAGATATGCTCCAAGGAAGAAGAAGGATGAAGCCTAATGAGTCTTAGATGCAGTATGTAGATTTATATGCACCCTCTGGGAAAACTGCCATAGCTAAGGCTGTTCAACAACTTAAATGTCTCCTGAAGGTCTCATCCTGATTTAAGTGATTAATAGTAGCACATAAAGTAGGAAGAGTTGGGGCACTGTATTATACCAGTGCACTCACTTGAGTTCACAGGCTAGACCAAGACTGTGGCACTTACCCTCACAGGTACCAAAAGCAACCTAGTTATAAACATCCTTGCTTAAAGGACCACATAAGCAAATCTTGAGAGGATAGTACCAGAGCCTGATAGCGAACATTGATATGCAGCACAGAAGACCAATGACCAGGAAAGTAAATTGTTATTTAATGATGTTTGACTTTTAGAAGGTACTGGCCAAAGTTATCTTGATGTTCCCTGGTCTTCTGTTGATTGCTAACTCTGATTAAGTAGCTCTTCGTCATCACGCCTATTAAGATTGTTTTCTTTTGTGACTAATAAGAAGTGACTAACTTGTGTTTCTCTCTCTTCTTTCAGGAAAGAGTAATTAACCATGCAGCTGGCAGCCATGGGGTGTCAGGAATATTCATGAAATATGATATCAGTTCTCTTATGGTGACGGTGACAGAAGAACACATGCCTTTTTGGCAGTTCTTAGTGAGGCTCTGTGGCATTATTGGGGGAATTTTTTCAACTACAGGTAACTATCAGTGCTTTCCCTTTTAAGTTCTACCAGAATTTTTTTTTGGTCATGGTGATTATGGTACAGATAAATTACAGAGGTGTAGTGGTTTAACCCTGGCAGCACCTAAACACCACGCATCCACGCTCGCTCAACCCCCGCTCTGGTGGGATGGGGGAGAGAATTGGGAGGGCACGAGTAGGAAAACTCACGGGTTGAGATAAAAACAGTTTAATAATTGAAATAAAACAAAGTAGAACAGTAATAATAACAGTGGTAACAACAACAACAATAGGATATACAAAACAGGCGATGCACAATGCAACTGCTCACCACCCGCCAAACTGACACGTTGCCGAGCCAACRCGTGCCYGAAAAACGCGCGAGCCCATCCCGGAACCCGGAGGCCCCCCCCCCCACTTAGTTTTTATACTGAGCATGACGTTGCATGGTATGGAATACCCCATTGGCCAGCTGGGTCAACCACCCCGGCTATGCTCCCCCCGCCAGCTTCCCATGCACCTGGCAGGGCATGGGAGGCCGAAAAATGCCCGGTGCAAGCACCACCCAGCAACACCCAAAACATCAGTGGGCCATCAACGCTCCTATTATACCAAACCCAAAACACAGCACACCCTCCCCAGCTACTGGGAAGAAAGTTAACTCTGTCCCAGCCGGAACCAGGACAAGGGGAGTCCTGAACCTCTAGCAGGTTTAAGACGTAGTGCCCATTTGTGTGCACTGAAATGTTCAATGAAGGCTGCTCGTTTTTGGTATCCCAGTATGCTGTTTCTGCTGTTCTGAGGGCCTGTTGTTTCCTTTTTGGTAACTATAGCATAGTTTGTTTACGTCTGGAAGAGCAAGGATTTATATATATTTAGGTRGATATATATACACACACATATATACACATACACACACACAGACTTCTGATGTTCTGTGTATTTCCTATAGTTGGGATCCAGTGCTAAGTCAGTGCCAAAAGTTGAGATAAGATTTCCATCTGAAGTAATTGGGAGGATTTTTCTTGTGTAACTTGTCAATGTACTGCAAGATTTGCTCCTGCAAAGAAGATAAACTGAGTTGGAAAGATACGATTCACTTATTAGTCAAGACATAATAGGGTGCCTTGATTACAAGTTACTTCTTTTCTTGGTTTTCACTTGAAGAGAGCATAGTAAAGAGACCTTGAACTAAAAGCTCTCTTTCAAAGTAGATATTTCTGTCCCACAGAATGTATTTTCACCCATGAAAGCTGGGCAGAGGGAATTACATTTGCTTGGATAGCTTTGGTTTTGCTTTTATTGATGCATTTCAGAATGTTAGAATTTCCCCCACCCTTGATGTTTCCTTTTTTATGTTAATTTCTCAGTGTTTTACATACCGGTTTACTGCACTGTATCCCGTTTAAGTATTGTGTAGAGTTTTGTTGTAATACTTCTGTAAATACTACAATTTTACTACTTGTGACAATTTAAATCTTGTTTGACATTGCAGGAATTTTACATGGCTTTGGAAGATTTGTAGCAGAAGTTATTTTTTGCCGTTTCAGACTGGGATCTTACAGATCAACATCGGTAAGAAAAACTTTCTCTAAGTATTAAGTGGTACACTACCTGAGGATGGTGATAAGGACAACTTTGGGACTTGGTCCCAGCAGAATTTAAGATGCTTGCAATAAGCTTTCCCCTTGACATACATATGAGCAGAGATTCAACGGCTTTTAAAAATAGTTGGAAAACCTAACACATAAGGAAGCAAGGTGTTTTCCAAGAAGCTGAATTAATGAAACCAAGTCTCTTAGAGAGAGACTCTGTTACATTCCCTCCATCGTCCTTATTATATTCTTTTTATTTTCATATGGCTACAAAAATTACGTGTTTTCCCAGGCCTTGTCAGTCTCCCTCACATATTCTTCTTCTGCTTGGCCTGCTGACCGAAGAAGAGGCACTGCGTGCTGCAGGGGTTCAGTGTTGCTACTGATTAGCCTGCAGGCTACTGCCAAGCAGTGTGAAAGAGCTGAGCAGTCTTTACCTTTCCCTTCATTGGGCATCAGTAGGATTGCTCCTCTAGTAACTACTTGATTTTATTTTACTTTTATTTTTCCCATTTAAGCCTGTAGGTAGCCTTTAAGACTTCTGCCTGCCTTTCAAATTTGGTTGAAGTTTGCCAGCTGGCAAGGTTATGTGAGGGAGGGGAGGGGAGGGAAGGCAAGCAGATTTGTGTAATTTTTGCTTGGGAGACCAGGCAAAAGGCATATAAGAAATACCCAAGAATAAAGAAGTGTGTGTTTTGGGGGAGGGAGGGGAGATTCTGTTTCTAGACAAGGCATTAATAGTACTTTGTCTTTGTTTGACTAGGTCCCACTTCCTGATGGCCACACCAGCAACCACTTACCTCTAATTACAGACAATAGTACGCATTAGCCTCCTGAGAAAACTTACTTTCTTCCTGCCTGATACAGAAGACATTTTTTTATAATAAAGAAAACATTGTGCAATATGCTGAGGCAGTGCTGATGGGCAGCAAAAAATGAAGCCTTTACAAAAAAAAAAAAAACAACAAAACAATTTGTGTAACTTTTTGTCTTTCTAAGCGCACATGGAGTCACAGGAGGTTGTGAGACCGGTGAGGTGGACCATCTTCTGGAGATTAAAGGAGCATTGCTGCCAATACAGTATTCATGGTCGAGCTGAACGTCTTTGTGATGACTAACATTGACCACTGAAGCATCTTAGTGATCTTGGTTCTGTGCCTGTGGAAGGCTAGCAGACTCCAAGGAGAAAAGAGTACAAGTGGGATGTGTGGAAGGGCCGGGCAGCAGGCAAAGAGGGACAGTAATAGAGCTGGGGTTTCTCTTAGGTGTACAAACTGGGGTTTGGGTTTTCTTGTTCTTTTGTAATGGTGGGGCCGGGGGTTAAGATGCTATTCTTACAGGTGGGGAGCGATCCTAGAAAATCCTGAAGAGGAGGGAGACAAGAGAGAACTCAGGGAGTAAGGCGGAGCCCAAGCCGTAATGTTGGTCATAGCCGCTGCCTTTCTGTAGTCCCACCATTCCTTAGTGGAAGAAACATAATGCGGAGGAAAGGAGTTCCTCTGTGTTTTCACACAGCTGCTTTGCCAGCAGTGAGAATATCGCTTCTGGTGTTGATGTGGAAGTGCCCAAGGACTCTGAGAATGGGCTCCAGTGTGCGCAGTTTTTTGACTTGGAATAAGAAGCCTTTTAAGTAAGGCATTTGACCGTAGTTTTGATAAAAGTTGAGACTCCCTAGCAAAAGATCAGGAAATCTTTGTACGCCTCTTCCGTGGTAAAGAGATTTCTTTGATGGAACCTTCGTTGTAGCCCTGCTGCTAGTATGTAAGCCATGGTATGTATATCCTGGAGATGGGGAGGAAAAAGGGCAAGAAGCTGCCTTGCTTTGGTTCAGCTAACTGCTGCAGAAATGTGGAATTCAGGGCGGTTGGGAGGTCTGCTAGCCCAGGCAGGGAGTGGTGGAGTTGGTAGTAGGTGACTTCAGGGAATCTGAATCATTTTGCTGCAGACAGATGATGAGAAGGGATCTGCAGAATTAATCCTTATTGTTCATGAAGGTTTTTGTAAAATAAATGAAGAGAGCAATATCAATTTTATATTGTAAATATGCTACTGAGAATGTTATTAATGCAGATGGTGCTTTGAGAAACTAAACATCTTCTTACTGCTGAACTACTGGCATACATCTGTGGTTAAACAGTTACTCCACCAGGATAAAAAATTAATAATATGATTCCTTCTCAGCAAAACTGATTTAATAATATATTAGGAGATGATGCTGACCCTGGCCTTACTCACCATGGAATGAGTATTATAATTGAGAGGACTAATTATAGAAAAATAAAAATCTCTGTGGCGTTGTCAGATTTTACTGACTTCTGTTAATGTACTTTACAGGACACTTGGATCTTGGTGATGAGCGCAGTGTAAATAATGTAGCTGATTTGCTATGCAAAGCAAATTGCTTCCTAAACTGAGAAATTATATGAAATAGTGAATAAAATGTGGGAAACCAGGAAAGACCTTTGTTCAATTCGACAGTTAAGAAAGACAGAAGTTCAAGGAAGCCAGGTTCTTGGGGTTGACAGCCAGGTTTGGGGTTTTCTCTTTTGTGGTGTTTTTTTTTTTTTTTAAAACACTGATTAAAACTCCAGCAACTTCAGAAACTCTTGTCTTCGGTGAGCAAGAAAACCAAAAGCTGTAAATTTTTGGTTCCCATTTCTCTTTGGCGTTTCCCTCTGAGGTTTCTTCCTACTTCTGCTTGGACTGGTTCTGCTTTGGGCTTTGTCCTAACACTTGTTTCTGCCTGGAACAGACTACTGGTGGGAGATACTGATCTCAGTTGACTTTCTGTACCAGAATTTAAATGTTATTTTCTATTCTCACATAAAAGAGCCAAGCAGCTTGGTGTGTCTTAAATCCTTGTGTGGCGTATTTGTGGTGTTCTATCTAGAACAAAGCTTGTGTGATGGCTGGTTGGTAATGGAAGAAAATTTGGGGTCGACTTCCAGATGTGAGATGCTGCATTGTGGAGCGAATACAGGATCAGCTGAACCTGTGTTGCTGTGCTGTTTGCTTTCTCTCCACAGATGATTTGGTTGTTACAGCTAGTACCACTTGCCCTTGTACCACACGCTGTCATTAGCTTAACCAGC
The DNA here is from genome assembly GCA_035582835.1 of Phoebastria nigripes. NCBI lineage: Eukaryota > Metazoa > Chordata > Aves > Procellariiformes > Diomedeidae > Phoebastria > Phoebastria nigripes. The sequence continues at coordinate 258,445 of JAYKAV010003060.1, forward strand.
ATGTGCAAGGGTGTTCCAGAGAAAATAGTTTATTGCAGTGACTTTTTTTGGTCACATTTATTTATGTTGTGTAAAAGTGAGTGTAGTATGGAACAATGAAAGGAATGGGTGTCCCAAGGGAAACAGAAACCCTGATGTTGATGTGATGTGTATTTTCTGAAAGGGGGGATAGTAGATGAAAAATACCATTTTCTTGGTCAGGAAAGATGATCGAAATTATGTATTTTTATCTTTGGCTCTTAACACGATGTTGAAGAGAGAGAACACAGGAAGAAATTTTTAACCTTCATAAGGTGCGTTCATAGCACGCCATTTGCAGACTACTCTGGCTCCCCTGCCCCCCTCGGCTGTCTTTCTGGGCAAAAAGTCTTCCCCTCTTCCAGCTGGCATGGTTTGGGTTTTGCTCCACTGCTGCCGTGCTCTCATGGGGTGTAGGTTGTGTTAGCAGGAGCACGGCTGCCTTGACCGCCTCCAAGACCTGGAGTGCTGTGCCTGGATGTKGGTGTCCCCTGGGTCCCTTGAGCTGCACCCCAGTGTTGCGGAAAGCTGGCGCCAGCCCCAAGAGGTGGGGAGGGGATGGGAGTGGGTATTTCTCAAGTAACTCTCTTTTTAGGGCTCAAGAGGAAACACCGAGCTGGGTTTTTAACAGGACAGACCACCTTCGGCCCTGCTGCCTGCGAGCCAGAATCACACACTGTTGACAAGAAGTTGCTGTAAAATCTCCGAGTTAAGATGACACACTTCACTATTGTGTTGCTGGATGTATTTTGCAAAAGATTTCTAATTAGAAAAAGGCGGGGATGTAGTCAGCCCTGGCACCTGCAGGAGTGCAGTAAGGGCACTTGCTTGCTTTACGGTACAGCAGAAGAGGGGAGAAGGGGTTTCAGTGGGACGGGAGGCCATGCAGGGCAGATACCTGTTCTGCAGAGGAGGCAACAAAAGTGAGCTAGCAGCGTGAAAACTGAAGGTGTGATCAAAACCCACAATTGTGAGAGAGAATTCTTGGGGGTGAGGGAATTGATCATGAGCTGACATAAGGAGTAAATTCATGTAATTTATAACAATGCTGTCACATGTGAGATGTGCTGTGGTGGGTGTAGGTGAACAGCGTGACAGGGAGGCCGTGGAAGTCGGGCTGTGATGGATCCTACTGTACGTTGTGCCTACTGTCTTCATGCCGCCTGTTGCTCTTTCTTGCCACCTACTCTGGTGCGTGTATTGGTGCCTGTTGCAGGACAGACCACAAGAAGAGAGTGAAGTGGGTGTATGAATGGAAATTTCCCTACTTCAGGCTCTTTTCATTCTTCACCCCTTGCTTTTCTAGCAGATGTTTTGGGGCTCTTGCTGGCAGGGAAGTGAGGAAGAAATGCTTGTGTGTCTGTAGCAGGAGAGGGGTTGGGTTAACTGACATAGCAGACTGTCTTCAAAAAAGCAAACCCAAGCTGCTCTTCGCKCCCCTGAAATTCTCATCCTAGAAATAGGTGAGTAATTTGAAAGAAAATTCAGCTCTCTCCATCTCAAAAGCACCCTGGTGGGGACCTGCACTGTGGGTGCAGTGCCCGGCCTTTCTCTGCAGCTGCCGGCTCTCCCCTGGGTGGCTGTTGGTGTCCATGGGGTGGTCCATGGCAGGACAGGGAGATGTGCCGGTGGAGTCGGTCCTGCGTGGAGCTGGGCAAGGACTCTCCCTCCTCTGCCTGGCCCTGCCCAAGATCCTCTTCAGCTCTTCAGGGACCAATTTGACAAACTGAGCCCTAAGCAGTTGGCATAGTTGCTTAGGAATGGTCAGAGGCAGATACATATTTGGTATAAATGCAGCTGTGATTAACTGTACAGACAAAACCAAGGTCAGGGAGGCAGCTGTTGCCTCCTCGTTTTGCTATCTAGTTCTCTGAGAGAAGATCTGTTACTAAGGATGTCTTGTACAACTTGTTATTGATGCAGTAACACTGAAGCAGGAGGGATGCGATCACCTTGGTCACATCTCTGGTGGCACTGATGATACTAAAACTCCCTGCTCTCCATTTCTTCAGAGGTAACCCAGTGCCGCAGCTTTTTTCTGGGAAGATGGGAAATGAGAACAGCTTGTTTGGGGATACTTGCAAAGATCTCCGTCTGTTTTTAAAAGGCATCCCAGAAGGCAGGGGTGTGGGAGGATACATCTGCTATACACATCGCTTACTCGGATTGGTGCTTTAGTTGCAAAGTTACTTCTTGTAAAGACGCGCTTTTTTTTTTCCCAACACTGAGTTAATGCGCATCATGTCTAGTATTTGGCCTTGGCTGTGGTCTCTTGTTTAGAGAAAATATTCTTGCCTGCATATATAGTTAACGTATAGTAGTTAATGCTTCAAGAAGCCTTAAGGAACTCTGCCTGCTGCGTTTGGTGCCCTGGCAAAGGTTTGGCGTTGTAGGTCTGTCCACCTGCTCTTGCACACCTCGCTGGAGCACTGGCATGCATTTCAGCTGGCTTAGTTAAAATGATACGAAATGCTTCATCTTTTCCTTCTGCCATGGCTTAGTGTCCTTTCCAAAGCATTTCTGGTTGCTGCTGGCCCAGGAGCAAGGCAGTGTCACCTTTTCCTGTCTTCCAGAAGAGTTTTCTGAGAGCTGGTCCATAAATTCATTAAAGCAGAAACCTTTAAAGCTGGGTGGTGCAGTGTGCTTTCTATGGGGGAGAGCCGAAGGCACGCTCTGCAAAAGCGAGCCTCTCTCTGGCTTCGACATACCAGAATTCAAGCAAAATCTCATTGTGGCTTGTTTGGTTTTTTTTTTTTGTTTTGTTTTGTGTACATAAACAGAAATTTCAGAGTCCCAGGACCAGCAACTTGAGGTGTGAAAAACAGAAAGCCAGACTGCGTTGCGTTCAGGAGGACCCTGGTGTGGTGTGGGAGCAAGAGGCAATTGCAAACAGATGCCGGGCAGGCTGACGGCGAGCAGAGCTCCTCCAGGCTGCCGTGCCCACGTCTCTGCCTGCGCCATCACAGACTGGAGGTGTCTTGGAGCGCTCCTCTGAGTGAGGGCCCTGTGATCCCCTGCCCGTACCAAGCCCAAAAGCCGTTCCCCAGCGAGCCCCATGGGTGGGCTGGAGCCACGGGCAGCCTGTGGCTGCCATGCAGGACCCTCACCGTGGGCAAAGCGAGCCAGGGGGTGGCTGCGTGTTTCTGGGCTGCGGGAACACGCTGCCCCATGGCAGGTGGGTCTGCAAGAGCTTCTGCTGGAGCCAGGGAGCTACCAGCCTTTGTCCTGTGGCCTCTCCAGGGTGGAGAATGACAGGTCCTTGGGTGAAACCAGGACACTGCTATTTGCATCTTTCAGTGGCGATGGGGCAACTGAGTAGCAACAGCAATTTTGCGCTTTGCTCTCCTGATGTCTTGGAGATGCCTGCGTGGAAGGGGAGCGGCACTGGTCAAAGCTGACATGGTTAAAGCCCAAAGGGCTTTTAAACTAAAAAGCAAAGTTTGTCCAGGATAAAGCCTTTGACTGAAGAAAAATGGCTAGGTGAGGTGGAGAACTAAAAATAGTTCCCTGTCTGTGGGCCCTCATCTCCAGGCCTGGATTTAGGCAAGCTGGTGGCTTTCTGATCTCCCCCAGGAAGGACCATCCCTGCTCCCCTCCCGGGCCAACGCCACCGGTGTCCTCTCAGCAGGAGCCTCCCGCTGCACCCATCTGCGCGTGCCTCTGCCACGTGCTCCTCGCCCTGCGAGTTGCACCAAGGAGTGACGTGTCTCGCAGAGCTGCCCAGCCTGGGCATCCGTGTGCTGGGAGCTTGCAGGAGCAGGGCTGCACAGTCCCTTGTGTGTCTGGCACCGGTTTTATTGGAACTGCAGACACTCAATATTGATTCCCCCTCCGCCCCCCAGCTCCAGCAATGGGGATTTCAGACTCTTCCAGCAGGACTGATGGCTCTGCACCAGCTACTTCTGAGCCCCTGCAGGGCCCAGGTGTTTGTGTCCCTTCCTGGATTTAGCTGTGATAGCTGTAAAAACAGGGAATTGAATGTTTTTGGGGTTTTTTTTCCTTGCAAACTTTCCTGTAATTACAAGGTGGGAGTGTGTTTTGCCATGAGATTTTCCAGTTGCAGAGCGCTCAGCACATACTATTATTTTGAAGGAGGGAAAAAAAAAAAGGGGAAGGTGAGTTTTGACACATGGATAATATTTGAAATTACTGTTTACCGAAGCTTAATTACCTGGCTGGTAGTTAAAAATGAGTATGAACAACCGTGGCATTTAAACTGAGCACGGCTGCTGAGCAGGGCTGGGCCTCCGGCTCCCTGCCCGTTAGGGGCTGCTGTTGCTCTGCTTCAGCTGGGAGCATGGGCTCTAGCAGGGGACTTTAAAGAAAAGTTTAGAAATTCACTTTTCAAATTTTGAACTTTTTTGGAGTAATAGGAAACTCATTAAACCTTTACTTGTGCACATGTGACTTAACAGCATCCTTTGAGTTTTGCTTAAACCTGACAGTGTTAGACTAATGCAAAAGAGTTGTCGCCGTAGCAGTCTGTGGAGGCATGCGGAGAGGGGAAATATCTTCCTTTAAGTGGCCAGCATTGCTGCAGGGGCAGCGGAYGGGCTTTTGGTCCTCTGTCAGCAGCACTCAGAGAGGCCTGGCCAGGGTGGAGAAGACGTCAGCCCCGTTGCGTGGATGGTTTCCCCACAGAGAGGAGGGCTGGGGGGCATGTCTGGGCCCTGGTGGCTTGTCCCAACATCCGAGGTGTCCTCCCTTAGTCCTGGAGGATGAACCACGGGTGCAAATGGAGCACCTTGGGGTCAGCACCCACTTAGTAGAGCCCCAGGGCATCAGCCCAACTCTTCTTGCTTTGCCCACCTGTGGACGTAGCTCAGCAGAGTACAAAGTCTCAGAGCAGCAGGCTTCAAAATGGCAAAATTCATGTGAGTTTTATGTGGGYGTTCATCAGGAAATGCTTATGATAATGTAAGAAAATCACTAGTGCATGAATCTGGCTTCCCCATACGTTTGTGTAAGGTCTCGCCCAAACCCAGCGGGGTTCAGTGGCATCTTCCTGGCCAGCGTGCACAGACCTGTCGCTTCCCGGCCCCGATGAGAGGCATAGGGGCAGGCACCGGGCAGCCGTGGGCAGGATGGGCTCATTTCGGAGCATGATGCACCTCCTTGGGAGGAAGGCGCCGGGGGGACAGATGGTGCCAGAAGCAGCTGGTTTTGGCTGCCCTGTGTCTCGCCAGCCCCCAGAAACACTATTGCACCCGGGTGGGTGGCTGGGCTTGATGTCCCTCAGCCCTGCATGGCCTTTACTGAGAAAAACTGAACAGGTTTTTCCCCTCTTCAGGGGGGAAGTGGGACTTGGTTGGTGAGCAGCAGCGAGGGAGGGGAGCCGTGCTGGGGGGCCAGGTGGTGCTAGGGATGGCCAAGGGGGAGCTGCCATTGTGTCTGCCGGCAGCTTTGCCACAACAAACCAACCCAGCYTCTGCTTCACAAGCTGCAAACATGTCTGCTGCTCTTCCAAGGGCTCACAGCTCTGCAGCTTTTTTTTTTTTTAATTTATTTATTGTGACCTCTGATGGTAACGGTGCAAAGCTGACGTTTCTGAGCCTCAGCCTTAGCTCAGTTGGTTTAAATTCCAAATTCCAGAGCCCAGGAGCCCAGTGGGTGGTGGTGGGGGCAGATGGTTCTTGCTGCCTTGCAGACAACAGATGTTTTCAAGGCAACCGCTGAGACATCAAGGCAAGAAAAAGCAGAACTGAGCATCAATGAACTAAGGTTAATGTATTTGCAGCACAAAGAGCTGGCTGCTTCCATTGCTGCTGTATGATTTTCTCTCTACAACATAAAGGCTTGTCCTGCTGTGCTGTGTCCTCTTGGCCGATGGTCCTGCATGGGCTGCGCTCTGTGGGAGCTGGTGAAACTTGGAGCGGGGCAGAGGTGGCGATGCTGGAGGTGCGTGACCCTGTGAGCTGAGTCACTGCGCTCCTGTCACTGTGTTGGGATGACCCAGGGTCTGCAGGGGAGCCCAAGGCCTCTCCTTTCCCTCCGTGGCTAGTTCTGGGTTGTCCTTCCCTTGAGAAAGGATTTAAAACGGGAGCTTGTCACGAAACATTTTTTTCCTTTTTGCAGCCTCATGACTAAACAGGCCTATGCAGAAAAGAGATGGTGCAAAGAGCGAGCCTGGCCTCGGGGTGCTCCTTGGCAGGAGTTGTGGCCTGTTCCCCTCTGCGGAGCCTTCCCCCGGACATGGCAGCCCCTGGTGCCCCCTCCCTCCGCCCAGCGCAGGCGCTGGTCCCTGAGCCCTTCCTCCCTGGGTGGTTTTACTCTTGAGCGGTTCAGTAAACTACCTCCAGTGGCAGGGAAGTTGGCTGGTCTGCTGCTCGGTGGGGAACCAAAGCCTGTGTTGATTTATGCTTTTCGGGGGGGAACATCCCCTTGGGGGTGTGACTGGCACAGGTGCTGTGACTGGGCTGAGGGAGCCCAGCGCTGCCCAGGCAGTCGCTGCCACTGGGGTGTCACCCCGAGCACCGGTGTCCCCACGGCTGCTGTACAGATGTTGCGTTTTGGAAGGGGCCATGCGGGGCTCTGGTGGGGAAGGGGCAGCCGCTGCCTTTTAGCAGTGCGTGGAGCAGATGAAGGGGGTGAGGTTTGCTTCTCTTCTTCCTGTTTCTTTCCTGCTGAGGAAGGCTGGGCAGGAGCCAGCCCACACCCCAGCCCTCAAGCAGGGGCCCTCGGCTGGGGTGCCCATGGGGCAGGAGGTGATGGTGCAGGAAATGCAAGAGCCGCTTCACCGGGTGCAGCCCCGAAGAGTACCACCGTGATGGTGCCATGAAGGCAGGGCAGCGCCCTGGAACAGACATTTGCCGGGCAGCCCTGTGCTGCCACCAGCCTGCTCACCTCCCCTCCTTGGTGTCTTTCAGGAGGAAGGAAGAGCCGTGGGCCTGTCCAGGCACTGCACAGTCATGTTTTCTGCCCTGCCCTCCCTGCCAGGGACAGCCCTGCAGGGGTGGGAATCGTGGGGCCTCAATGGCAGCACCAACGTGGGGTACCCAGCCCCCCCGCAGTGGGAAGGATGCTGGGCTGGGCTGGCAGTGGACTGTGCTGTTGAGCACTGTCACGCTGTCAGCTTTTCTTTCTCCCCCTCCCCTGCCCCGCCCCGACTGCAAAATGGTTTCTGTGCTTCTTGGCTGGATGGGAGTGGGTTCAAAGCCCACCAGAGCAAACAGCCCTGCCCCCAGCCCTAGCACAGCCGTGCCGTCAGGAGACAGTGCCAAGAGGTGGCACGGGAAAAGGCAGAGAGAGAAATGGTGCTGAAAAGGAAAAACACTGGAATTGCCACAGAAGAAGATTTTAATTTCTTTCCCCTTTTCTATCCACTGTAACTTTTCAGATCATTGATGCTAATGTACTGTGGTGGAAGTAAATAATTATGTACACCAGAGACATAACATTGATTTTTAAGTCTCTTCTTGCTAATTAGTGACAGCCTTTGTAGGGACTGATGGCCGGGCTGAACAAACCTGGCAGTATTCGCCTGCCGCCTTTTCAGGCTGCAAGAAAATCAAAGCAACACAGAAGAAAAGGAAAAAAGAAAAAGCCTTAACTTGCTTTTACTTTCATTTTGGTTTTAGCAGAATCATATTAGGCTAGTTTAAAAAAATTACTGTTTTTTTTTTTTTGTCAACCTATGGGTGTATTGTAATTTTAAACAACTTTTTAAAAATAATTCCAGTTTCCTGCTCAGTCCGAATAAACCCTGTAAATGGTAGGTACCAGTCAGCATAAGGTCACTGCAGGGGAAAAAAGTTGTTTTACAATTTGATCATTCTTGTAATGTTGTTACTTAATTGAATAGGACCTAGTGTAAGTATTGAGGAGTCTTACTGAGGTGTCTACAGATACAGGCACTGCTGTCTTCACGCAGTACCTGCACAGCTCACAAATACAGCAAAGAACATATTCTTGAAGGTGAACGCTGGAAATTTCACTTGCATTGGCGTCTAAATTTTTGCTAAACTAGGTTTCCCTTTGCTGATACAACAATAATACATCTTGTGGGTTGTTTTTTTCCCCTCTTAAAATCATAGGTTTTAAAATACAAATATGCAATAAGTATGATTCTCAGCTCTCATGTGATTATGCCACTCTATTT